>PQWD01003007.1:0-21757 GCA_019425675.1 Leucinodes orbonalis | reverse complement strand
GTATAAAAAAACTACACACCAGAAATCGTTGAAACTAAATTTCGTTGTTAGATTTTATGGTAATGTACATCATAAATTTTTTTCGATTTTATCAACCCCATAGTTTAGAAATTTTTTCAACTTTGGAAGTGTCTCTCGCGCAAACTATTCAATTTATAAAAAAAATGATGTCTGAAACCTCGATATCATTTTTTAAGCTCTATACATTGATACGCCACACGGGGGGTTCGATGAAAAAAAATTTTTGAGTTTCAGTTCAATGTATATTATTATTTTTTCAAGTTTCTTGTCCAAACCTAATAGCGGTTCACAAAATACATATACTCATAAAGTTTGAATAGTGTAGAGCTTTTAGTTTCGGAGAAAAAAGGGGTTGGAGAAAAAAGGAAATTATTCGGACGGACGGACAGACAGACAGACAGACTTGACGAATCTATAAGGGTTCCGTTTTTTGCCATTTGGCTATGGAACCATAAAAAGGTTTTGTGTAACACACAAAACCTTTTTATGGTATTTATAACACAAAAAAACACGGAAATGACGTATGAGAAATTCTTGCTTTGCTGTCTAAAAGTAAATAACTAACTTGACACATGAAAGATTTTCAAAGAGAAAAGCAATTTAACGTAAATAGCATGTAGGGCCACGAAAATTGCTGCGGAAAAGCTTACTAATATTAATTAATTGTTTATCTATCTATTTATTCATGTTTTTCAAGAGCCGAACTGTTCAGCTCTTGAGAATACTGAACTATAAGTAATTTTCGTTTAATTATTTGCAATAATATCAAGTGACCACCTAAAAATTACTCAAGTAAAAATCTTTTTATCTACTGTAATGCCTTATTGCTCGATATCAACCGCCTGTTATGGACAAACCTTTAATTCATACAAAAACAAATTAAGAATAGAATTTATGTATCGAGAGAAATATTTGAGTTTAAACTATTCACACAGGTAAAAAGAAAATGATTTTTTGTAACCGATTTTATTTTATTCAAATAAGATAATATCTGATTGTTTGTACACCTCAAGAAATCAATACTGTTATTTTATGGCCACAAGAAACGGGTTTCAGTGGCTGCTATTAAATCTATCATATGAATACTTGAGAACTTTGCAAGGCATCTTTTTACATGAGATATGACGGTTCCACTTTCAGTATCTTTATTATCAAGTCATGTCTTGTGTCGTAATAAATGTCATGAGTTCATATCAGCATTTATTTTTCAGACAATTACAGTGCACTTCCCTTTACAATAGTGCCAATCATATTAAATTAGCAATCCCCATATTAAAACGGGGAAAGAAAGCAAAACCTTTTGATAGTCGTTTTATTAAGACTTTTATAGGGTTTACTGGGATGATGCTATTTTGAAGGTAAGTGACACCGCCGCCCATGAACATTTGCAAGACCTCAGGTCCCAGAAATGCGTTGCCGGTCCTTTAAATTTGTGTATGCTCTTTTTTTTAAAGACGCCAGGTCGTATCTCTCTGGAAATGCTTTGCGTTAAGCTGATGGATACTGTACAAGAAATGGTGGAAATTTAGCTAAGAATTGTATCCAGCAGTAAACTGCGATAAGCCAAAGCATACCCACCCTTTGCGTTACACATTGATGTGTACCGGATTGACGACTTCACACACCACCTTTGAATTTCTTCGTAGGCGTGCGCTCGAAGTTTTCCTTCACCGTAAGTGAGTCGGATATACGAACATAATTTTGAGAATTCTAAAAGACATTGGGTATGTGGTGGGATTTGAACCTGCGCCCTCCAGATCGGAAGACAACAGTCCACACCAATAAGCCACCAACGCTCTTACTCACGTAACAATACAAATATAACGTTAATCAAGAATTTCTTTCTGTTTGTATGCGCCACAATAAACTCTATTTCATTCTGTAACCCTATTATTCGGACTGAATATCCAATAACATATCTCAGTAGTTAATCTAACGGCTTAGTTACGATAGATTATGTAACCGCGATGTAACTTATGGCCTATCCCATGGGTGCGAGAGAGATAGGCAGACGTGAAGATTTATGTACATTCTTGAGATTGTTTGAGTGTGCAAGGAAGGGGATATGCATGCTGAGTTTGCCCTGATTTTGAATGTAAATATTTGGTTTTGTTCTCGTAAAAGATGAGATAGCTAGTTAATAATTTAAAACTAGGTAGTGGTTACTAATTGACTAACTGTGGAACAAACCTGGAGTCAGTGTTGCCACCTGAATTTTAGAAAAAGATCTTTTTGGGACGTCAAAAGGGCTAGAAAGGGCTAGATTGAGTGTCAAATGATTTTCGGTCCTAAAAATGCTGAAATAATCATGTCGTGAAGCCTTTTTTTTGCTCGTCTAAAAAAAGTAATCACGACCGATGAAATAGCAAAAAAGTACTTGTTAGCATGTCGAAAACTTCAAGACAGTGAAAAAGAGCTAGATTGCTCTTTTCGGGCTAAATCGTCAAAAAAGGAGTTCACCTATACTAAAAAGTGCTAGATCTAGCTACAAAAGGGCTAAGGTGGCAACACTGCCTGGAGTTCGGTAGTGGTAATAATTTAGAGCGTCGGTGGCTCAATGGTGTGGACTGTGGCCCTCTTACCAGGAGGGCTGAGGGTCAAATCCCGCCAAGTAGCAATGTGTTTTAGAATTTTCGAAATTATATGAACGTTATCAGACACTCCTACGGTGAAGGAAAACATCGTGAGGAAACCTGCGCACGCCTGGCAAGAGATTCAAAGGTCGTGCGTGAAGTCGTCCAATCCGCACTGGGCCCGCGTGGACGACTAAGGCCTAATCATCCTATACGGGTAGGCTCGTGCCCCTCGGTGGGGACGTTTAATGAGCTGATGTTGATGAATAAATTTGGAAAAGAGGGCAACAGTTTACACCATTGAGCAACCGACGCTCTTATTTAAAGGTTACGTTGTGTTGCGTTAACTTTTCCGTCCGCTTCTTGCATGCACTCGGTTATTCGGGGACTTTTGTACGCGGTACTTTTAATTCCTCCATTAAAAGTTAATAATAATTAATACATACACACATGCTAGGGATGGGCCCGCGTGGAAATCATTAGGAGAGGCCTTTGTTCATTAGTGGACATAATTAGGCTGTAATGATGATGATGATGACATACAGTAAGCGGTCATTTTTTGGATTGATTTGTAATTATTTATTACTGTATTTTGTTATACTGGACTTTCACATAGGATCATCTTACATTGTACGCGTTAAATTTATTGGGTTGTGTGGTACCTTAATAACCACTATCTACACCTTAACAAAATGGGTCTTTGAGCTGACATTATGAAGAAAACACACTCGTTCACAAAAGTATGTATACGATGTTCAGATATATTAAATGCTTTTTCTTTTTTCTTTTGGCGGACAAAAGTTCGCGGTCGGATATCTTTCGTCTGCGCAAACTATAAATCTTAACAGAAGTCCTTTTTTTCTTTTTAGGCACTAGAAATTAAAATATGTCGACGCTACAGGTACGTGAGTGTTTTGTGAAGTTTGCGAGCTCGCTGATATCAAACTAAGGAATATGAAGAATACACAAATACTCTTTATCTATTTGACGATCCATTTGGTGTAATGGTTGAGACGTGGGCTATTACATCAAGGGTTTGATCCCCGGGCAGTTCAAACATTTGTGTGCATGAACATGTCTGTTTGTATTGGTTTGGTATTGGTCTGGATGTTTCTATGTATATAATATTAACAAAAAAAGTATACACAACACAACAAAATAAGTATGTTATCCGTTGTTTAGTACCCATAATACAGGCTTCACGCTTAACTTGGGGCTAGATGGCACTGTGTGTATGTTTATTCATATTTAGTGCATAACCATATCACCATTGTAGTATTTCAGAAAGCACTGACTCTACGCGAAAGCTTTCGTCGACAGTTTCGAACACTAAGCGGTTTCTTTCAGTGAAAGCCCCGTCTCACTGTGACCTCGCAAATCTCGAATGACCACTCATTATCATCGGAAACCTATTAGATGGGGAGGCGCCTTTCAATAAGTTTGCTTCAATGGGGATGGATAGCGAACGGTTGGGAGTGGCCCAGGGGCGGACTAAGGACTAAATGTTATAATTGTTTTTGTAATTAGAAAAATTTTAAAAATCGTCTGCGTTGTTACTATATGCTTCACGTAATATTATCGATATCAATCTTAACATTTCAAAGAGGACACTTAATTGGGCATCGGTGGCTCAGTGGTGTGGACTGTCGCCTTCCTACCGGGAGGGCTGAGGTTCAAATCCCGACACGTACCAATGTATTTTCGAATTTTCGAAAAATATATGTACGTTATCCGACGCTCTTACGGTGAAGGAAAACATCGTGAGGAAACCTTCATGCACGCCTGCGAAGAGATTCGAAGGTTGTGTGTGAAGTCGTCCAATCCGCACTGGGCCCGCGTGGACGACTAAGGTCTAATCACCCTATACGGGTAGGCCCGTGCCCCTCGGTGGGGACGTTTAATGAGCTGATGATGATGATGACTTAATTGGGCCCAAGTGCGAATGGGTATAAACGAGAACCGAGACTTGCATATAATATATGTATTAGAATAATTATAAAATAACTAAGGTATTACAGGCTTAGCAGTCTGCATATGAGGCTATTTCCATGATTACTTCAATCATACTTATTTCTTATGCACTAAAAGTTACGTTTTTCATATAGCTGTGGTCTAGCGTTTTCATATAGGTGTCAGAACAGTTACCTACATCCATTATTCTTGAATGAATTTTGCTATACA
This sequence comes from Leucinodes orbonalis, assembly GCA_019425675.1. Lineage (NCBI taxonomy): Eukaryota > Metazoa > Arthropoda > Insecta > Lepidoptera > Crambidae > Leucinodes > Leucinodes orbonalis. The sequence goes on along the minus strand of PQWD01003007.1, from coordinate 16,982 downwards.
AATATTTTTAGGTCTTCTTTACTCTTGTTTTATAGTGAATGCTTTATAAGCCTATGAAATGACGTTCGAAATTCGATAGCAACTTACGATTCTAACGAATACAGTTAAAGTCGGAAATCAGGTTATAGTCGTATCGAAATGTAGCAACTGCTCCAACTACCCTAGCTTCAAGTTTTTAACTTCCCTTCGTGCCGTTGTCAGTAATTGTTAACATTGTGAGAGTGCCATAGACTTTGTAAGAAAGTTTTGTGTTCATTCTGATATCTATTTTGATTTTGTCTGGAGCTTCAATTCCGTAAATCAATTTAGAATCTGTGCCTTCAACTGTTCTTGTGTCTACCTCTGAAATATCTAAAGTGTCAACATAGCAACCAAGTTAGTGTTTAATAATTAATTTAAGTGACCAATAATCCTTTGATATTAGGCACGGTATCTCTACAAAAGTTAAGTTTAGAGCGTCGGTGACTCATTAGTGTGGACTGTTGCCTTCCAATCTGGAGGTAGCAAATTCAAATGCCGCCTAGTACCGTCTTGTCGAATTTTTGGAGTAATAAATACGTTTATCCCGCGCTCCAACGATGAAGGAAAACAGTCGTATGCCTACAAAGTGATTTAAAGGTAGTGCGTAGAGTCGCCCAATCCGCACTGAGCCCGCGTGGATGACAAAGGCCTATACACCGTGTTCGGGTAGGCTTGTGCGCCCTGGTATGAGAGACCTAACATCTGTTGTCTCGGGTGACGAGCGCGGTGCGGCATTGATGGAGAATAATAACTGTCAATTAGTTGTTGGTATCCATCAATGCCGCTCTGTCATGGTCAGCTGTGTCACTTACCACCAGGTGAGCGTCCTGACCGTCCTGTACACTTTTCAAAACAAAAAATATATACCTATACGATTAGGGTTACGGGTCCCTAACGTCAGTAGCATTTGGTAATTTATAAAACTTCCTGCCAACGTTGGAACAAACGATATCATTTACAACGATGTGCTAAGTGCAAGTTAAGAGAAATGAGTTTCCGTATCACAATTTATCTTGAGAAATAGAGGTATCATACCTTTTTTCCCTTACGAAAATTCATCTTGTTTATATAGAGCGACTAATAACATTGGGTTCTGTTATTATTTTTCCTCCTGTATACCAACACATGGTTGTGTTTTCTTATATAGTATCTCATTAAGTGGATTTTGTCGTACATGTATTCCGCAAAAATTCTCGGCTGTATTTTTTTATTTGCATTCATAATTTGGTATTATAATTAAGAGGATACAAAATTCTGAATGGGACAAACTTAAGCCTTTTGTATTTGTGATATTTGAATTTATTATTATATTTTCAAGTTTCCAAAAATAACTACTACTTTACTCTTGTATCGGCGAAGACGACGCTCGAATCAAATAGTCTGATATGAACGCCTTACGAGTAGGTCGAAAAAAAGCACTATCGTTGAGTCTTGCACTTAAGACAACCATTTTAATCAATAAATAAAAATTGCCTCCGTGGGCATTTTTCTGAGAGATGAGTAAAGACCCTAGAGAGAGTACATTTAGTGTAGACATTTATATATACATTTTTTTGGTTCTGTTATGACATTGTATTCGGTTAAGGCATAAAGTTTAATGTATATAAACGAAAAATAATTAACTACGTAAATTACATTATTTCGAAGTTATTTATTGCCTCTAGATTATTTTAAAATTAAAACAATTTTATTATAAACCCTTAATATAGCACTGGCATCAGGATTTGAAGCTAGCCATTGTGTAAGGCGTTTGTTTACCTCGGAAGTAATATTCGCCATCTCTTTTGTGCGCGGAGTGCATGTGTGGTAGCTTTTGTTCGATGTGGTCCGCTAAATCGGGATATAATTTCCTAATATTGATTTTTTATGTTAACAGGACGGTCAGGGCGCTTCTGATAAGCGCCGATGGTAAGTGATACACCTGGCCATGACAGAGCGGGATTGAAGAAGGCCAAAAACTGATTAACAGCTATTATTATTCCATCAACGCCGCACTGCGCCCGTCACCCAACAGATGTATAGCATAGCACACATATTTCACGGGACGATATTTGGAACTGCAGTGGTACCTACTACTTCATACATAGTTAGATATCGAATTATTTTGATTCTTACTACCGTAGTAAAAGAAGCCGGCAAAAAGTAAATTTGGGTCACATTACCTTCTCTCGTTACACATTACATTTTGATGACTTTTAATATTGGTACCAGCATCATCGGCAAGTATAACAACGTCTTCAACAAGTCTAACACCGAGCACAACTTCCGTCTCAATGCGGAATAGCACTAAATACCAAAGTGCCCTATACCATATCTTACTTTTTATTTTTTAGTGTTCTAGCTTTCAGTATATACATAACGCGTAAACACACTGTCGCTTGCGGAGGCATGCGCAGATAAGTTTCACGCCATTACACGCGAGAAAGCGGCTTCTAGAGACAATGTTTAAGCTCCTTAGTTTTTTTAGGAGATAACTTAGCTACTTGCAAAAAATACTAGAACAAGATTGTAGCAAGATAGCGCTTTAACCGCTTCCTGCATTGCTGCAAATTTCCGTAATAAAATCGCTTGCGTAGTTATCCGAGTCTAATTCAAGTTCTTAAGGAGGTGGACGTACGGAATGTTGGTCGGCCTCTAGTGGGTAGTTGCTCGAGTGGAGGCAGCCCGCTCATAGTTTTACTTCATATATTACGTTGTCACGGTTAGTAGAAAACATCCGCGAACGAAACCTGCGCACGGGCCTACTGAGAGATAAAAGAGTTGTGCGTGAAGTCGGCCAATCTGCACTGGGCCCGCGTGGATGACTAAGGCCTATACATGACTGACTAATCACTGTTGGCCGCAGGTAGCCTTCACAGCTTCACCGGACTATTGGCGAGCGCAGATGGCTCTCAGCCCTACTACCATAGTAAGATAAGCCGACACCAAAAGCTTAACATGCCCTCGCACGGCATCATCTTTCTTTTCAGACGAGACGATTTCACCTGCAATGTTTTAATCAAACTGCGAAAAACGCACAAATTTACGCGGGGTTCGAACCTTCGACTCCCGGATCAGGCATCTTAATTAACGTTCAACGCACTAGACCACGGAGATTAATAAATAATTATTGATCTACATATTGACGGATTATTAACGACATTACCGTTCAACATTTCAAATCAAAGTCAAAGTCAAAATCATTTATTTCAAATTAGGCTTAAAAAAGCACTTATGAACGTCAAAAAATATACAAAAATATAGTAAAAACAGATTAAAAACGAAACGTAAAAATTATGAATTTTGATGCTTTGAAAAAAGGCGCTTCAGTGGTATGGCCTGTTGAAGAAAGAAGCACCCAAGAAAACTCAAACAGTGTCCTTTAACAAATGCCAATGTGTAACATATATAAATAGCGATTCTCCTTGCAGGTAATACATATTGTCTATAGCAGATCCGCCATTCACATTTTAGTTTTTATGGCAAGATACTCCTGACGTTTTTTTTTATTCACCTTCCTGATTACGCATAATGATGTCACATGAACGATCATCTATGAGTGTGTTTTAGAGTACCCTTTTTTTGTAATGCGTATATGTTGTATTGATTCTAACTTATAACATATGAAAGTGGCCAACTCTACAATATTTTGTGGTACCTTATTGAAAAATTTAACATCTATTTATGTGTCTCAAGGTCCAGAATAATCAAATTTAAATATCTTTATTCAAACATAAATTAATACTTTTGAATCGTCAATTGCTATTAATATATTTATGACTCTCACTACTAATTTCGGAATAATTAGGATCTCAAGAAAGAAGTACGCAAAGAACTCGATAGAACTCTTGAACTTTTTAATCATTGGTAACTGAGTTTGTCAATTACCTTCAGGTATTAGCTTTACAATACTGTTTCTAACCTCTTATAATTGAACGTTGAATATAATTATGTATAATTAGTTGTTGATTGGACACTGGCTGCTATCACAATGACATTTATCAATTAACACATCAGTGTAGTACCTACCTATCGATTAAATGGCATTTCTGATTAATTTTTGAGAGTATCGATTTTGTTTCTTTGGCAATATAATTAGAACATGCAACGCGTGTTCCAGGTGTGTAGAATGATAAGACTGCCAAGAAATCTCTGGATTTTTTAGGTTATAAAAGTGAATAAAATTTAACTCTCTCGCTGACATCACACAGGCAGCACCAACGTTCTAGCCCCAAACTAAGTATAAAGCTTAGGTGAAATGGATACTAAACAACGGATAAACATAATTATATACTTTTTTCGTAAACAAATACTTTTATACATAGAAAAGACCAATACCAGAAATAATCATGCACACAGGTTTGTACTGCCCGAGTATCAGACCCGGAACCTTTGGGGTAATAGCCGACGTCTCAACTATTCACCACATGGGTCGTTATAAGAATGGTGTTCTTTGTTCGGCTTAACCCTAGGTGTTTGTATTTACTTGCTTAAAACAATTTTACAATAATATCACTTCACCTTTTGTGGTATAAAAATGGTGACGTGTCATTATAGTTATATAAACCGCCTGGGTCTAAATTCTATTAATTTATTTTATATACGACACCTTTACGACACTTTCCATTTGCGGCCAACAGCAGTAGTCAGTTCCAAAAATAGCCACTTTTCGATTAAACTGTACATTTTAAAAAAAAAATAACGAAATAACAAATATCTCGTTAATTTTTTAATGATGATAAATAAAGTTCAATGAATGGTTTAATTGGTGCACCAATAAAGACCTATAATATACAGTAATCGATAATGAGTGCAAAATTCTTACTATTCCGACCCACATTTCGATCCTATTTAGCCGATGTATATTTTAAATATTAGCCGGTAATAGGATTATTGATGTAAGTACGCCTAACCATGCCAGCAGTATTGGAGGAAAACAATAGTTCTATGAAGTAATTATTTTCTGTCAATACCGCCTTGGGTTCGTCACCCGGGACGACGGATGTTAGGTCTTATACCCGGTTATTTAAATAGCTACAGTACCCTTATCCCGAAACACATGAGTGCAAAATACTCCTGTTTCACGGGACGCTATCTGGCACTGCAGTGGTACCTACCTAGACGACTCAGTATCGAGTCTACCACCTAGTCTTAGTCATCATTATCATTATAGCCTAATATGTCACCTAACGATATCCAAGCGTCCAATCCCTAGCAATTGACATCCATCTGATACCCGCCACCTTAAGTAGGTCATCCGTCCATATGGTTGGGGGTATTACATATATCCATCACCACCAAGTATTAATTATTTCATCATTGTCAGCTCATTAAACGTCCCCTCCGAGGGACACGAACGTGTACGGTGTATAGGCCTTAGTCCACGCGGGCCCAGTGCAGGTTGGAAGACTTCACGCACAACTTTTGAATATCTTTGCAGGCGTGTTTCCTCACGATGTTTTCCTTTACCGTAAGAGCGTCGGATAAAGTACATATTCGAAAATTCGAAATCAATTGATACGTTGGCGGGATTTCAACCTGCTCCCTACCTCTTATAAACTAAATTACTTATTAATAAAATTTATTAATTAAAGGTTAGTATAAACAAAATGTATTTTAAAAACAAACGCCATGTTTAATATTTATTCCCGTTGCGGGCTTGTAAATTAGCGCGGTCCGCGACAGTTATTAAGAAAGTTCGGATGCCTAAATGTTACAAATTAAGTTTTCCCTCCCGGACTCATGGCGGACTCGGATCCGGCGTTGTTAAATCCGGTTGAGACACCGTTACACTTGAAATTAGTTGTGTAGTTTGTTTTATTATATAAATAAAATAAATAAATATTCTCACTGACATCACATAGCGCCATCTTACCCCCAAACTAGCCTGAAATCATGGGGCACTAAAACAAGGATAATAATACTTTTGTTTGTATTTATTTTTTTAAAAACATACATTTATACATAAATACACCCAGATTTCATTACCATAACAGACATTTTTTCATGTCACTTCCAACTGTTCTGTACTGCTCGGGATTCACCTGACCCTTGGTGAAGTAGCCGACGTTCTCAAACGATTTACCACCAAAATGGGTCGTCAAACATTACATACTGCATTCACTTATTCGTTCTATTTTATGGTAAATTTTAGTTGGTAACGCCATTAGACAATTTATTTTACTGTAGAAGTAGTCTGAACAATCCGTCCTATCCGTACTTACATACGCAGCTGAGACATGGACATTGACTGTGGGATTGGTTCACAAATTCAAAGTCATCATACGCGCAAATGAGCGAGCCTGATGCTCGGTCTCTTAAGGTCTATAAGCGATTAATAATAATAATTTGATGTTATCCTGCTCCTATTGGAAAAGAACTAAAGCTGCCGACATAGCTCGTTCGTCACCCAAACACATGGTAGGTCTCTTATACCCGGTAATTTTTCTATGGACAAAACATTATAAGGAGATAATGGGAACAGAGATCTCTGTTAAAACCTAACTTTATAAGGTGTTGTTATCTCTCACTCCACCACCTAAACCTTAAGTTCAACATGGACTCAGGAAGGCAACAATATTATAGTAACAAGTTAATGTTACATCAATTAACATAACGAAGTGGTTTTTACCAATCGCAACCTTCAGTCGGAATCAGTTGTTTTCAATTAAAACAGTGAAGGTCCGCAAATGGTTCACGGTTAATTGAACAGAACCCTAATCCACTCCCGAGGGCTTAATGAATTAATCCTATGGAACCGAACACGTATTCGTTCATTCACTCCTCACATTCATTAATTACACGCGAACTTTCTCAACTTTGATTTGTGCTTTGTAAAGCTAACTTCTATCTGTGCGCTCGTTTGACAACCCTTTAACTTAATATCACCACAGTCTAAATAAACAGTATACAAACCATTTCCATACTGTCAAACCTTTAATAGGGATTAAGTTGTTTTTTTAGTATGTGGTTAATATTAGGGCTGACACTGATTTCGTTAAAGTCGTTCGTCATGAAGTGATGTTTTCCGTTATAACATGAAACAGGGGACCCGTTTTTCCCTACAGCGCCATCTGTCGGCCCACTAATGAATTAACTTTGGGCACCAAACGGTGCCGCGTTTAAAAGTGAAACTTTCGACCATTAAAACTTGGGTGTAAAATTTTTAACACGTTCTCTCTACGCCTCGTTTGAAGTTGGCATTTACACGGGTCGACTTACGACGGACTTATTGAATTAAATAATAAATTATTTTTTTTATAATATACACTTCACCATCCACCAGTTGGGAGCGGATTTCTGGTTGGATTACGGCCCGATCTATTTTTCTTTGGAAAAAAAACAATCTCGTAGAACAATATTCGTAACTCGTCTGCAAAGTCTATATGATAAATTGCATTTTTCCAGTTTAGAAATTACTTATGAACGTCAAAAAGAATACAATAAAAAATAAATTAAAGTAAAACTCAAAAATGAATTTTTGATACTTGGAAAAGAGAGCGCATGTTTGTTGATGCAATCTATCATTTCTGGGACGTGCGCGACCTGCCCTATTGCTACTTCATTATCCTGATCCTTCGAGCTATGTCGGTAACATTCAATTCTTCCAGGAAAAAACCTGATTATATCTCTGGAAACACCAAAAATAGCTCGCCTCCCATGCCTGAGAAATTATCTCTTGTGAATTAATCTCCACAGTTTAGTGTTAAGTTTCTCTATTAGCATCGTTTTGCTAGGATGCATTGCTCAAGAATTCGGCTTTAATATTAGGAATAACAAAAACTCGTCTCCTGAAGTGACAGTGGATATGTCTAACTTTTTTAGACTTTTTAAAGAATCACTGGGTGGTAGACTAAGCTCGGCAGCTTATGCTGTTAGAAATAAGGCTCTTGAAGATGTAGAACAAGCAAGATTGGTTTATTTTATTATTTTCATAGTGTCATGTCGTATGTGTCTACTGTTGTGGGGCTCAGCTTGCCGATATTAAATACAATAATTGTCTACAAACAAGAGCTACTTCTTTTAATAATAAATAAATAAAATAAATCAAGTTGTATTTTCTCATCATAAACAAAAAAAAAAATAAGGAAAACAAAAGGTTGTATCCGCAAGGTTACAAAACTCTTTTGTAGTTAATGAGAGGATGATGCCTGTGATATTTATTACAAATACTTGTTTGTAACAGGTCATCAGGCTCCCACCACCACGAATAAGATATGACTGGATAAATTGTTGGATGCTTGAAGTGATACAAACCAAGACATACTTAAAAACTAATTACTGCACTAGACACAATAGGAACTATAAAAATGATAATATTTTTTATAAAACTGACTTAATAACTATGGATTATAACAGCTTAGATATTTCTATTTTGTGTTATAATAAGATAGATATATATTGGATAGAGATATATATTGGATGTATACAAGTGTAAATGACGAAGTGTCTTAGGTTATGTAGTGGTGTGTGTGTGAGTGTTATAGAAAAGTGAAACATTATAATAAGATATAATTTGTATGTTGCCTAAGTATATGTGTGAATTAGTGTCCGTTTCGTGCGATAGGTTTTACTCAGAAGAAGGCGATTGTACGGACTTTTTACATACGAGGTTGATAAGGAGCGTATACGGTAGTTTCAGCATTGAGTTTTGTTGTACAATGTAGGGTCCAAGATAGTGATAAAACCTTTTTGTAAAAAGGAGTAGTTGGTTGAAGAACGGAGCAGATTAAGTCCTTGCGTCGCATTATACATTTTAGAAATGGGTTATACGGAGATCTGTTGACGAATGACGACGTGTAAAAAAAAAGTGACGGCTCTGAACGGTTATAGGACATTTCAACACCCTATCAGTTCCTTAGTTGCAAAAAGAAAGGTGAACGAAAAGTAGCCCACTTAAGTACTGCTCGCTGAGCCACTGCGAGTTGGCTTTAATGTGGTTTTTTGGGCACCCCTCCCCAGCAAGAGGTAATTGTCAGTAAAGTAAGACTTGGGAACATATAATCTAGAAGGCAGATTTTATGCGACATGCTAGCTTAAAGGTTAAGACCATCAGCAGGAGTGTTCTTAGAAAGAGTGAGATTCAGATTTAAGGACATGCAATGGACTTGAAAGCCACTATGTATCGTGGACCGTAAGGGGAGCAAGGATATGTTCAAAGTAGAGGCCCAAGATATAATAACATTGTTCGTGAGGTATTTCCACAGACTGGATTACCTTTAGTGCCCTGATTGCTCCACAAGGCTGTTCCGAGATCAGTTGATCTCTCTTAAGCGAAACTTTTTAAAGAAATAAATAATACATGACCTGTAGCATCACAATTTATTTATGAAATTTAGATGAACGTGGCCGTAGAAATACTATCAACCTTTAAAAAAATGTGACTCACACAATTTAACACTAGGAATAGAAACAAACGTGCTGTTACAAGACTTAAAACTACAATAAATTTAGCGGTAAATCCTATATAGAAGGTTGTATACAAGTTTCTTCAATTAAGGTTGACGCAAAACATAATTGTCGAGATTTACCTTTACTATATGGCTTAAAGCTAGAATAAAATGCCACAGCTGGCGAATCGGATCGCTCTGTGGAGGCGTTCCGCAGCAGTAAGTAACATAAATTAAAGTACTTTATTTACTTAGGCACGCACCTTACATACAAGCTTTATAAGAGAAAATAGTGCGTTCACCGTTGTTTGACGTTTAAAAAAAAACTACTCACCAGAGAAATCGTTGGCAAACTTAAAATTTCGTGTTAGATTTCATGGTAATGTACCTCATGAATTTTTTTTCGATTGGGATCACCCATAATTTAGAGTTAAGGGGGGAGGGACATAGATGTTTCAACTTGGAGGCGTCTTGGCGCAAACTATTCAATTTATTAAAAAAATGATATTTAAGGAAACCTGCGGAGTATTATTTTTCAGCTGCCACCATTTTTGTATAACTCAACACGGGAGATCGGTTTGAAAAAAATTTTTTTGAGGGTCAGTTCAACTGTATGGGGAACTCCAAAATTTTTTTTTCAACCCAGTTTCTTAATTAAATACTACTAATAACGTCTCATAATCCTATACCGTACAAAGTTCTGTAATAGTTAGTGCTTATAGTTTCGGAGTAAAAAGGGGTTGTATTATTCGGACGGACGGAAGACATTTACAGACAGTATCTGACGAATTCTATAAGGTTTCGTTTTTTGGCCATTTTTGTTACGGAACCCTAAAAACCACCTTTCTAAAAAAGGGTACTTATACTATTGACGAATATTTATGGATTAAAAATCCATGGTATAGACATTGCTCAGCATACTCAGTAATCACTTCAATAAACTTAGTATCTTTTACTACTGACATGTGGTGTGTGTAAAAGATATCTGTAGGCATTAAAATCATTGTTTAAAAAAGGCTGTTCCTGTTGAGGATATTTCTTTGTGGGGTGTTTCTTTCTCAAGGGCCAAACACGCCATCTCGAATTCGTCTTTTTCCATTATTATTCAAAATTCATAACTGTTGTTGCTATATGCGACTTTGGTATTTTTAAATGATTTTCTTTTATTGTAGTTTTTTGGTATTTTGCTTTTTGACTTTTCAAAGTGTGGTTTTTGTTTAGGCCAATAAGTCGTGAATAAGGATGAATTTTGATTTTATAAAGGATAATTTATTAAGGTTTTATACAGTCAGGCTAAAATTAGATTTACACCGTGGGGTTGGTCGGTAGTTTCTTAAGCGGAGTGACAAGAGTTCGGTGAATGTAATTAATTTCAGAACTTAAGGTAAGTTGTTCAAAATATTATTTACAGGAAGATCAGGTTGCTGTAATAGCGTCGTTTATAAAAAGTTCCGTGTAAACCCATCTTGAGTGTTTAAAACCCTTGTAGTGGCGAAGGGGAAGATTTGTTTTTAGGGTGTTTGTCGGCCAGTTGGTTTATTTGGGGGAAAACGTGTTGAGTGTGATTAATTTGTAATAAGAAATTAAATTAAATTGAGTATGCGAGTCGTGTTTGTAACGTAGCGCATAAAAATTGAAGGAACGACGGTTAATATTGAACTTGGCTTTGTTGAAAGAACAAAGAAAACAAATGGCTATAAACTTAAGTTACTTTATAGCGTCGAGTCACTCCTATTTTAATTAATAAATATCCACTGACATTCACAGTGCCATCAGCCCAGTTCAGCTGATATTCTAGTATTATGGAGTACTAAACAACGGATAAACATACTTATATTACATTTTGATTAATACAATAACAAGACAAACACCAGACCAATACCAAACAGATATGTCTGTGCACAATGTTTTTATAATTGCCCGGGGATCGAATCCAGAAACACATGATAAACCTGTAGCAACCGAATGTTCTCGATCGCATTACACAATGGTGGTACTTAGCGTTATATTTTATAATCAATCGTAGTGGTTGGAGTGGATGGTTTCTATATACTATATACAAGAACGCGGCGGAATCGAAAATCGGACTTCATGGATTGGCGGGCGCAGGAACACAGGGGCAGTTATACTGGTCATAACTTCCTTCGTAATATGGAGGGGCCTCTTGATGAATTCTTTCTTTAAGATAGAAAGCCTGCATGGAGGAAGAGTGGACATTGCAGACAGCCACGAACATGTGACAAGGAACGAGATAGAATTTTGTTTATGAGCGAAAAAGCGGACATATATTTTTAAAGATGGTCTCAGTGGTCAGCAGGTTTGACAACCCCGGGGTTCTAGTGATCTTACCGACTTGTTTTCGAGGCACTTCTGAATATATGTTTTCAGGTCTCCGTTAGCCGGTCTCGCTTAATTTTAAAATTCTACTACCATGGACCTACGCCGCTTAAAAATTTACACTTATGGGTCCCATTTTTAACAGTTCCAATGGAACTTTCTCAAATAAATCGATTATGATCCTGCTTGGAAACCACAATGCGAGTGGACGAGATATACACCGACAATCCGTTGGTTGAACGCCGGTCCCCCCCATTTTTTTAGGATGTGATTACAACTGGGGAGCGTCGCTCAAGCATTTCCCGCTTCAGATGAAACGACGCTAGGTGTCTCAAACTTTTTTGCTCCCGAAACCTGGATATGAGTGGAGGCTGAGACGCGAAGGTACTGCCATCTGTCTGCTGTTTGCTTCGCCGAATATCAGGCTCTCTCTCCAATGCGGATACGAAACTCGTTCCAGGGATCACTCCGGCAGTTTCAATACAAGGTTCATTAAGGACCTTATTGAACAGAACAGGGGGCCCAAAGCTTTCCAAAAACCACTGGGAACGAGCATTTTGGTTAAGCTATAAGACAGGGCAGATGGGCAATTACTTGCGACTCGCCCAACGGATCCTGGAAGAGGTGAAATTCTTATATTGGACTGACTGTTTTCATCGAGCGCTCATGCGAGCCACGACCGAGGACACCCGCCAAGATCCACGTGCCCATTTAAGCCGCGCCATTATACGCAGGATATCCCGGATGATGACGGTTAGCGAGAGTCTGAGTGGCAGCCGGACTGAGCAACTCAGGATATGGTGAGGCTGTCCGAAGGTAGATGACGTTATTTACTGTACAGATCTCCAGAAGTCCGTGGGTGGGCAGCCCGTCCTAACTTTAATAGGGCATTAGTTGAAGCTCTTTAAGCCCGTCATTCACCAAGGAAAACTACACCGAGCGCTGGGTCCAGCAAGCGTTGTCTGTCTTTTTTATTTTCTTTACAAGGAAGTGTTGTAATCAATTATCTGCTTCTTGAAGAAGCTACAGACCAAGATAGCGGGCTTCATGCGCCACGTCTATGAAGTTTTGTCCTTTCCAGAGTTGTAGGCGATACCGTTCGCCATTAGACGTTGCACGAATGTCCAACCACCGCAGCAGGCATGGGTTTCGAGGAGCTTATCAGTCATACCGTTGGACACATTCCATTACATGTTCGGCAGCTATATACAAGAAGACCGAAGAGTATAGCCAGCCGCTGTGATAATGTCATTTGTGGACACGAGGAAAGCCTTCGCTCTCCGTTCGAACCTGGCTGTTCTGGAGTCTGCAGCGGTATGCTGGATATCGCACTGAGCGAAATATATCGAGGTGATGAAGTGTCTCTCCAACGCAGCGACGATGACCGCTTTCAGATCAAAGACCAGCGACAAGACCCATCCAATTTGGGTTCGTGGGTGTGAGAATGGGGGATGGTTAATATCCTCTCGAAACTGTTCACAAACGCGGATTTGCAGAGATGTTCAAGTACTCCTGGATTCTGGTACTGAAACGAGGCGTTCATACGTCAATGGAGAGTTTTATTTCTTCTATCCTTCTGTTTTTGCTGACTCGATATCGTCATCGTGCTATTGTGTTCGGAAGAGCTCTTGCTGAGATGCTTGAACAGCCCTTTATTATGAATCTTCGCCGACGAGTTGGGTTTCTTTGGCTTATGGGAATTTGGACAAGACATAAAGTGGGGGCGCCATTCAACAATAAACAGATGATCTGCCACCAACCGATATGCATTTTGATCGGATAGGCGTCCGCTACTCAGAGGTTGTGCAGGAGTTAATCTAACCTGCGGCCAAAAACCATCCAACTTGGCCGGCTAAACTTCGAGAAGGAGAGCTTAGTAGGAGGGTTTCAGATTGGCTTGTAGGCGGCATTCGGAATAAGAACTACGTCAATAGATACTTAACAGTCAACTACTTCCGCAATGCGTAAGACGAAGTCCTTTGAGCATGCGGTGTCCTATCCCGTTGCTATCCATACGACTGTAGACGATGGGAACCCACTGAATGCTGGGATTGGTTCGACAAAGTTCAATCACTCAACGACGCAATGGAGCGAGCTAATGTTGGAGTCTCTCTTGAGGGAATTAGGATAAGTGCGAGAGAGAATGATTTAGCCAACCGCAAGAGTAATCTTAATAATGTTTTTATCTCCTAAAATACGCCCGCCGGGAAATCATTCGTAATGTTGAGTTTAGTTGGGCTGGTCACTATGTTCGTAGAACCGATGGCGTTGAGCAGACGAGTATCTGTGAGTGGGAGACCCGTCTGGCAAGCGTAGGTTAGGACGCCCTCCGGCCCGATGGACCGACGACTTGCGGAAGGTCGCTGGTGGTGAGCTGGGTATGAGAAAAAGCGGAGGACCGGGATATCTGGCGCAACATGGGTTGAGACCTATGTCCAGCAGCTGGATGCGTTAGTTTGAAAGATGGTTTCTATGGATAGATGGAATGGGATCAGTTGACGATCGCGAAAGACAAAGAACTACCGCAAATCAAAGTATCTTTATTTAAATAAATCTTTAACAGATACTTTTGAAGGAAACCTTCATCGTGCATGAATCCTGCGAAGAGATTCGAAAGTTGTGTGTGAAGTTCGGGTCCATTTCGCACTGGGCCCGCGTGGACGACTAAGCTCTGATCACCCTATACGGGTAGGCTCGTGCCCCTCAGTGGGGACTTTTAATGAGCTGATGATAATGAGATACTTTTGAATCGTCAATTGTTATTATATCGAAATATATTGATCACACACCTAGATCTTTTATGGGGGAAGGAAAAGATAAGATTGCAACTATGCGTTTAAAACATAAAATTTGACTTTGTTGTAACGTTTTGTTTTGTTACAATGACATTTAAGTGTTTTAATGCCAGTTTCCAATGTTGCCAACATTGCAGATTTAACTGCAGTTATTAACTACCGTGTTCAAAGCTTCAACTTTACTTTTTACTTTGAAGCAATTTTGCTATGTGAATAGTTCAACTTTCGTTCGATGCTTTGAGATTTTAATAAAGTTTTTGAACAATTTGTTTAGAGTTATTTTTAATATTTATAATTTCAGTGCGGTTGGGTTGGGAATTTACGGGTGGTCTCGATTTGGATTTTCTTTGTAGCCCAGCCCAAACGAGAGCTTACCCTATGTCGTTTCTTGCTTTCCCAAACAACTGTTCGCAGCAGGATTTGATGACAGCTGCCGACAACGCTGCAACTTTCCTCCCCGCAACGCCCTAAGCCGAGGTTCGAGTCCCACTCTGGAACGCACTGGATCGTTGTAATTTAGACTTGAGATTCTCATCTGCGCTTGTCCAATTCCTGCCCTGGTTGTCACCGACATATTACATCTTAATTACAAGGCGGCCAACACAGAGAGTCTTCGCATAATAAAAATTAATAATAATAATAGAATATCCAGCTGACATTCCAACGCCGCCATCTAGGCCCCAAGTTAAGCGTGGAGCCTGTCTTATGGGGTTAGGTAACAAGGACATCTCCATCATCATTTACGCCCATTATTCCACTGCTGAACGTAGAGCCATCCCCTAATGATTCCACGCGGCGATCCCTTGCATTGACATCGGATGCTGCTTACGCCGGGCTCACCCTTCTCGTTATAACCAGAAGTGCATCCGTCCATCTGGTTGGGGGTCGCGCAACAAGGGATAAACATACTCAATATTTTTTTTGTAAATACATACATATTATACAAGAGAAAACACCCAGACCATTACAAACCAGGACATGTTCATGCACACAAATGTTTGTTACTGCATCGGGGATTGAACCGGAACCCCGGGGTGTGTGTTGAAGTCGACCTCTCAACCGCAACACCAAATTGGGTTCGTCAACTGGTAACACATCCAGCTGCAAAACTGAAGGTAAGCTTTTAGAACTTCCATAATCGCTCTGGTTTTGTATATTAAGCCATAACGGATCCGAGCTAGAAGTCTAACCGAGTCGAGTTAGACCCCATCAATCCGACATTATCCGGCGCTGGGCGTGGCGGATAATCGGTCCCTAATTCTGTCTCCCCCATTTAATCCATCGATGCTCGTGGTGTCGAAGGTCCTGTCTGCTCCTTCTAAGTGTTGTCATTTAGGTGATATTGATTAATGAATGTTAAGAATAATCAGCAGAAATAATCTCATTTCACTGATATGTACTGTTATGGAGCGTGATGGTTGTGAGAGATATCTAAGAGCAGATTGGTAGGCAGGAACCCGACTTAGTTTGATTATTTCTCCAGAGTCACTAGCATCTAATTCATTCTCATACAAAAATATATCTTATTGTCATACAAAAAAGTCTGTTTTGGTCTGGTGATATTTCTATTTTCCTTTTAGTTATTATTAAATAGAATCATAAAGAGTTTGGATTAGGAAGGTGTGCCCTATGTTTTGTGATATTGTTTCTCATGTTTCTTATATTAGCTGTCCTTCATCTTTAATGCCGATATATCCAAGAGCTATTCGCGTTTGTGAAAACATCCTGTCCCTTAACTTATCCAATAAGAATTATTCTTAGTTATTTTATGTAGATTGGTTGTGTATACGTACAATTCCGTACCTTCACAATAACAATCTGTCCTCAAAGAGGGGTAGGCATGTTTTGTACTCTTTTGTTTTTATGATTATTAATGTAGCGCTCATCGAAAATTATGTGTATGTGTGCTGTCACTGCATTTGGAACACTTTTTTCTATTGTTTCGTGAGCATATCACGAATCTTTACTTTTTTACATCATTGTATTTATCAAATAGAACGAAGGCATTTTGTATTAGACAAAATGTCTGCTGCTGCTTGTATTTTTAGTAGCTGAATAAATTCAGGTGGGTTGAAATTATATTTGAAGCTATCAACAATGCTAAGGGTACAGCTATTCGCTGACTTAAGAGAGATAAATCATTAATTCTACTTAAAGATAGGCTTGTTATAAAAGTGTCTAGGCTGTTTCCTAAATCGGCAGCTAGTAAGTCATTATTGTGTTGAACAATTGTATATCCCACCATCAGTGTCAAAATTTCGGGATGAGGTGCTTTAGTATTATGATCGCAATTTTAGCAGCAACAGGGCATGCGACGAAATCTATGTTTTATTTTTATAATGTTGCAATCTACTATCTATATCCATGTATGCGTCACATCTTAGTAACACATGTATTATTGACCCTAGTGCACCTGGTTGTGACTATTAGACCTTTTTCATTTTACTCTAGTAGATCTTTG
>PQWD01003005.1:0-11101 GCA_019425675.1 Leucinodes orbonalis | reverse complement strand
ACGATAAACGTATCCATTTTCGACTAATAAAGTTACACAACGTACATGTAAAATGAAACTATATAACAATAACACTACAATTAGAGCAATATTTCAGCTATAACTAGCTTTTGATAGCGTATTTCAAGCCCATGTTGAATGGTGCCTGACGTTTTCTCTCTAGCGAAAATCGAAATAGGTTTGGAAAGCAATGGGGAGTTTATCAGCTGACAACCGCAGACTAAAATGTTGCCATTGAAATGAAGGCAATGATGTGTCTCATTGACTTTATGTAAATATTAAGCCGGTTCTACACTAATATCAACAATGTCACGTTCATTTCAATGAATAGTGTATCCGAACATATTTATGTTGGTCACTTTTTGTGTCACTGGCATTATTGACAGTTATGTATTTGAAAATTTAACAATTTTGTTTGAAATAATTTTTATTTGTGTTTTCAGGTGTAATGGGTGAGTTAGAATAATGTTTTTAGAATTATTCTACCCACATCATAAAGCTCATTTGTTTGTTATAATAAGTTATGTATGATTTGCGAGTGTATAAATGAGTAATCGTTTTGAAATTGTGGCGTTATGCTTTCAGAGAAAAGCTTCGACTTCGGCCGTCTCTTGAAGAATCATGAGAAGAAGCACAAAATTAAACCTGCGCAATTCATAAGCGTAGCTGGCGGGGTACTGTCAACAGTTTAAACTTAAAAACATTAGTAATCTTGTAATCTTCTACTTGTTAGTTAACCATGCATGTGGTAGGTTTTATTCATTAAACAGAATTAGTCCCGAGTGCTTGGGGTTTGTCGGACTATTTAACTACTCTTTTAATAGTCTAATAATAATTTTCAGGTTCAGAAACGTTTGGAGACCAACTTGAAACACAGAAAAAGTAGTCGTTTGACTGTGTTTGATCGTATTAGGAATCTCTCAAAATGCGATAGTCCTGTGGCAGTACCAGATAAAAAAACCAAAGTTGAGCATAGAAGGCAGCAGTTGGAAAAATGGAAGGAGGAAAAGGAGAAACGGAAGCAGGAGGCTGCAGCACAGAAGAAAAAACCCTTTGTGGCCGGAGTTCCCCATGTCCCACTGAAGTTTGTGCCACCTCCACCTCCAAAGCCAAGCACTTCAGGCCGTGTCACCAGATCACAATCGGCAAAACAACAAAATGTTGTAAAGCAGAAAGCTGACCCAAAACCAAGTAAGGGTCAGTCATTTGCGCCTAATAATGCTTCGTTTCAACCACCAAAGAATTTGACTAAAGTACCCCAGTTAGCACCCATAATGAAAAGTAAGAAAGACAAAATTAACTACACATTTAATCCTATTGTACCTGGCAATGACAAACAGACAAAGCCGATAAGAGGTAAGACACAAACCACACTGAAATCCACGACTATGCCCACCAGAGCTACACGCAATAATCCTAAGAGTACAACTACAGCTGCCACTGACATCAAAAATCCTAAAATCACAAAGAAACAAAATGCTTCAGGCAAAACAACGAAACCTGTACAAACCTCAACAAGCAGTGAAGGTGAATCCCAGGAGTCAACTGAAAAATCACCAATACTTCAAATTAAAACACCCAGAAAGTCTTTACAGAGGTTGTCAAAGCAGTTCACACCTAATAATAAAGTGCCAAAAAGTGAGTCCAGTTCAGAAGAGAAGTTGAGGTCACCCAAGTCACCAGCAGAAGTGTCAATGACTCCAGAGCATGTTGTTGAGGATTCAAAGGTCAGCCCAAATGTTACCATGTCAGAGGCAAGGATAATGCTAGAAGAGAGATGAAAAAGAAGATAGAGGAAGGTAGGTTTGATTTTAGCTTCTAAACAGTTTTTATTAATTATGTTCAGATGTGGTATGGTTGTTTGATAAAACCACTCTATTTACATTTCTCTTGTCATTTTTTGCTCTTGTTAGGGCTGAGATTTGACAAGCCATGAAATTACTGGATATATTTTGTCCCATTGCCGACCCATGAGGTGTAATAGTTGAGATGCTCTTCACTACACCAAAGATTGCGGTTCATTCCCCAGGCAGTACAAACATTTGTGTTCATGTATATGCCTGTTTGTGAACTGGGTGTATTCTATGTATAATATGTATTTATAAAAAAAGTATATAAGTATGTTAACTGTTGTTTAGTATCCATATTGCAGGCTAATGCTTAGTTTGGGACTAGATGGCTCTGTATGGTCGGTATTTATTATTATCAACTATTTATTGCTTGACTCCTTGTATCATCCACTCATGGAACTATCTGCCTGAGTTGCAAATTTTTAAATTAAATAATAACATCAAACTCTATCCATTCAACAGGGCTTCTGGACGACGATGCAAGCAATATAGACAGCGTGGTCCACTTCCGCCAGCAGCTGCAGTCCGAGATCAAGCGCATGACTGAGATGTGCGAAGTATGGGAGAAGATACAGGAACAGACCACACTTTCCGAGTCCATTCAGGTAAATGGCAACCCAGTGGATTGACTTTTCTGTATGTGTGTTTCTCTATACACACAATTTACGAGTTTTCAAGGTAATAGTGTATGCCTA
The DNA here is from genome assembly GCA_019425675.1 of Leucinodes orbonalis. NCBI lineage: Eukaryota > Metazoa > Arthropoda > Insecta > Lepidoptera > Crambidae > Leucinodes > Leucinodes orbonalis. Next base: position 8,556 of record PQWD01003005.1, on the reverse strand, counting down.
TGCATTATTTGAGTTTGAGTGATACACTTTGGGCTAGATGAGATAGCAGTCAATTGCACTCAAATTTAAATAAAGAAAATATAGCGCTTTCTTCTAGGTACAAGAGACAGGTCATTTGTAATGGTCAGTTTGCCCACCTGATAGGCAGTGATATGCCTGACCAAGACCGATGCAGTGTTGTGAAACTAAGAATAGTTGGTAGTTAATAATTTACTTATATTTAAAAAAAACTTTTTTGTATGTTATGTTTCAAGTTGTAAGTTACTCTGAGACTGCGTCCTGAAAAGTGTATAGTAGGACTTAGCCTGACATCTAGGGTCCATCCCTAATTTCACACAGCGCCATCTAGCCCCAAGTTAAGCGTGAAGCCTGTAGTATGGGTACTAAACAACAGATAAACATACTTATTTTTTTTTTTGTAAATACATTTTATAAGAGCGTCGGTGGCTCAATGGTGTGGACTGTCGCCTTCCTACCGGGAGCGTTAAGGTTCAAATCCCAACACGTACCAATGTGTTTTCGAATTTTCGAAAATATGTACATTATCTAACGCTATTCGGTAAAGGAAACATCGTGAGGAACCTTCATGCACGCCTGCGAAGAGATTCGAAGGTTGTGTGTGAAGTCAATCCGCACTGGGCCGTGTGGACTAAGGCTAATACCTGTACGGGTAGGCTCGTGCCCTCGGTGGGGACGTTTTATGCGCTGATGATGACATATACATAGAAAACACCCAGACCATTACAAACAGACATGTTCATGCACACAAATGTTTTTACTGACCGGGGAATATCTCATCTGCTACAACAAATGAGCCGTCATATAATATATCTTTGTTTGCAGGAACTAGTGCTGGGTGCGGTAGGTCAGGCTCGCCTGCTAATGGCGGCCAAGCTTCAGCAGTTTGCGTCGCTCGTGGAAAGGTGCGCGAGACCTACGCCTGGCCAGGCGCTCGTCACCCCGGCTGATCTACACGGCTTCTGGGACATGGTGTTTATGCAGGTAACTAGTGTTTCCGTGTGTGTGCCTAGGGCTTAAATCCGCTTTCATTGATATTACGTAGCATGCACAGATATTTAGTATTGTATGCAAAGTGAGTGACACTAATCGCTAAAACAATAAATAATTTAGATTTTTGTCTAATTGAGAGAAGTTGATGGCAGCAGATCGCCTGTTTTAAATCTGTAGAGTAAAATGAGTGAATAAGTGAGAATTATTTCAATTGTTACGATTTCCCGGGTTGTTTGGACGCACAGGGTATGCACTGCTTATTTGCATATGTGGAGTGCACGCCATTGGATACTTGAATCCAACTGTGTATTTGTAATAATTTTTTTCTACATGCATATGCATATGTCTCTTCAACCTTTGCAGTCCACTGCTGGACATAGGTCTCCCCCATTTTGCGCAGCATCCGGTCCTCCGCATATATGCATATGCATATATACGGTACATTATGCAAAAAAACATTTTTGTCTGTCTGTTTTTTCGGGGTAATCTCTGAAACGTTTAGACCGATTTGGATAGAACTTTTTTGGCGGGTAGCCGATGTAATATAAACTACTTTTATTTTAGAAACTTTTTATTTTGGAAAAATAAAGCAATGGATAACCGCGCTGCGGCCGCGTCGCGTGACTTACCGAGGTTTGTATTATGCGGGCGAATATATGTAATCTTATAGTGTGCAGTTCCAATACCATCTTCGTAGCATATCTGATAGATTTGACTCCCAATGTGACTCATTTGGTTCGTAAATGTATAACGTTCAATGAGATTGTTAGGAAGTAGACAGAATTGCTTAAACATTAATTGTATTGTATTTATTTAAATGTGAATAAAATGTCGCTTTGATTTTAATTTATGATTTTTTAATATGAATAATTAATTAATTTAGTTTTAATGAGAGTTCAAATTTTATTTGTAATGTTTTAATATGGGTTTGTTGCCTGAAAATAAACGAATTTTACTTTATTTTATAACGCGGTTTATACTTCGGGGAACAGCTAATTTTCAATAAATGTTCCAATTGTATTTGACGACCCATTTGGTGTTACGGTTGAGACCCTCATGAAAAAAGGTTACTATACAATAGAAGAATATTTATCGGATAAATGTGTGGCCTTGCACTTAGTGTTCAGTTACAAAATCTTTGTAATAAATTATTGTAAAGCTATGTGTAGGTAAATGACAAACCAAGGGTTCCGGGTTCGATCCCCGGGCAGTACAAACATTTGTGTGCATGTACATGTCTGTTTGTAATGGTCTGGGTGTTTTCTATGTATAATATGTATGTATTTACAAAAAATGTATATAAGTATGTTTATCCATTGTTTAGTACCCATAATACAGGCTTCAAGCTTAACGTTTAACTTGGGGCTAGATGGCGCTGTGAGAATGTCAGTTGATATTTATTTATTTTTAAACATATCTTAATTTTATTAGGTGGAAAACATAGACATGCGATTCAAGAAGCTGGAGGAGTTGCGAGCTCGGAACTGGGTGGAAGATGCCCCGGTTCACGTGAAACGAGTGGTCCCTAAATCCCGGCCCGTACCGAAACCGCGCACAACTGCTGGGCCCAGTCGACTGCGGGATATGATCGCTGGTAAGGAACAACCTAAAGAAAGGCACAGCTTCCATTTTTAGGGTTCTGTAGCCAAATAGCAAACAAAGGAACGGATGATTCGTCATGTTTTGTCTCTCCATCTGTATGTCTTAGTCACTTTTCTCGAAAACTATAAGACCTATATACTGTTGGAACTCTTAAGTAGGTTATACTTTATCATTAGCCTATAATGGTCCACTACAAGGCACAGGCCTTCCGCATACTTCTTTCGAATTTGTTACCTACTATGGGTGAGTGCTGATTAATGGTGTTAATCACTACCATCCATTGTAACTGGGGCAGACGTCTTAACATGCCCTCTAAAGCACGGAATTATCCTTCTTGTCAGAGCCTGCAACCTCCTTACCTAACTAGGAATAATCTCACCAAGAACTTTATCATCCAAAGTAACCAATCATCATTTTTGCACTATGAGTAAATTAAAAATAAATTATCTGGTATAAGTTGCTTGGAAGAATTGCAAGGATTGAAGGATACTATGATTTTAAAACTAAACTCGAAAATTCATTTTCTAAATTAAGGCTTTACTAAACACTTTTAAATCGTACAAATTTTTTTATTGTTAACAGTGTCGCCATCTTTGATTTGTAGACAAAGCTTATAGTTGGTCTTAAAGCTTCCAGTTAGTATCAACTTCCCGTATATTTTATGAAATTACTGTAAATCAAACTAAGTTGTCAAATGGCTTATGTAATAAATGTTTTGTAACAATTGTATCGAAATGTAATAGTCTCAATATAACATTTATTCGACCGGAAGTGGTGCAGTGGCGCACCTTTATGAATACTTTTGGTGATTTAGTACAGTAATAATGTTAACTTCCTATTAAATTGTATAAATACTGTTTGTAAGCATGCAGTTGATGGATTCTCTTGTAAAGTGTGAATAAATAAACATCTCTTGTGGAAACTGTTTTTATGCACACTAACAATTGTTACAGCTGCTAGAAAAGCGAAGAAGGAGCAAGAAGAAACGAAGATAACAGTAACCCCGGCGGAAGATAGTAAGACGTTCGAGGCGGGATTCTTCTGCGTGAAGTCGCCGGTGCGCTCGCCCACAGTGCAAACTGCCACGCCCACGCCCAACAAGCCCAGCTTGCTGAAAGCTGTGTTGTCCAGTGAGGCTAAGAAATCTGCGTCTAAGGTACAATATTTGCGTCATACATTTAAGCCCGTATTCTAGAACGAAACTCAAGCATTATTATTTACATAAATTGAGTTAGAAAGGGATGTCGCTATTTATTGTATATATGCGCTATACTTTCCTAACTCAAATTACGTACGATCGACATTAAGTCTCTTTCTAGAATACAGGCCTTAGACTACAATCTGGTGTTCATAATAAAAAAATGATTTTTTTTTGTTTATATAAATTGTTTATTTAAATAAATACAAAATTTCACTTTGTTTAAAATTATTAATTTTCAATTCATAAAGAAAAATGCCCTCAATTTTATAAAAAACTCATGCTCAGTGTTGCCATATTCATGGTCAAGCTTTTATAAACTTAATCTAAAAAAAGCTTGATTGACTTTGTTAACGTATTTTTTATATTCTTCAAGCAAAGTAGTGCATTAAAAATTAACCTTTTATGACAACAATGTAAATTGAAGGTTTGTTCTAAGCATGTTACTATTCATCATCATCGGTTCATTTTATAACCCTACCAAGGCACCTGCCTACCCGTAAAGGGTGTATAGGCCTTAGCCGTCCGCGCGGGCCCAGTGCGGATTATGCGGATTGGCCGACTATTGTTGTTACTATTAAAATAATATAAATATATCCTGAGGAAAACCATTTTTTTTTTCCAGAAAACGGCGTCGTTCGCAATGCTCCGCGCTTCAGTACTCAGCAAACATTGCGAAGCGGACGGCATTGCTCCACTACCTGTGAGTAACTTATGATTAAAAGTAATTTTTTTTTTTAAATGTTAATACAAGTCTAATTGGGTTCGATTCCGATTCAGTAACTACATTTTTACATTTCTAATTTGGATCGCTTGCAGCGATAAGGCCGCCCACAGTTTTGTTTTATTTGTTATATGTCATTGATTCTTTTTTCTGTGTACTTGTGAGCGATTACTGTATTACTGATCTGTCAAAGAACATATATACTATCGATAGTATCGATAGTTATGTCTAAATTGAGCTACGATACTATCGATAGTATTGCAGTGTTCCAATACTATAGTGCTAAACTAAACTATCGATAGTATCGACACTTTTAATAGGCCGATCGATACTATTGCTTTTGTCCAACTATCAGTGGACTATCAATAGTCGGCCAATGATGTAAAAAAGTATGGATTCGTGATATGTTCACAACACAATCGAAAAGTGTTCCGAATGCAGTGACAGCACACATACAAATAATTCGAATTTCGAACACATTTATCTAAACAAAAGAGTACAAACTGTACTCTCTTCGGCGGTTCGTTTTTGAGGCACGTATCTACCTTTATATATACAGAATATCATTGTAGTCGACTATCGGGAGGCAACACTGCCTCACGATGTTTTACTTCACCGTAAGAGCGTCGGATAAACGTACATATAATTTCGAGAATTCTAAAAGACATTTGTCGGGATTTGAACCTGCACCCTCCAGATAAATAGGCAACAGTCCACACCAATCAGCCACCGACGCTCAAATCGATCAGTTTGCTAGAACACTATTTAAAGATACTGGTGATTTTATGCTATTTAATGTTCACAGCCATCGCCTCTAACCCCAATCAACTTCGAAGCGACCCCCGCTCGGAGCATTCTCAAATCGACCAAAAAGCACTCGGAGAGAAAAACAGGCAAGAAGTCCATCAAAGTAGTGCTCTTCGACGACGCGGAAGACACACAAACAAACACACAAAATGGAGATACGGAAATAACGATAGACGGTGTGAATGTATTGGCTGAGACCACCGATAGTGGGGTATCGTCTATGGACGTTGAGAAAGAGACTGAACAGATGGAGAATAAAGAGAATAGAAGAAAAGGGAAGCTGGTGAGACAAGACGCTACAACTGAGGACAAGTATGGAATATATTTATTCAATTTAGGTTCACAAAAAACACTTATGAATGTTTGACGACCCATTTGGTGTAAGAGTTGAGATGTCTCTTACACCAAGGGTTCCGGGTTCAATCCCCGGGCAGTATAAACATTTGTGTGCATGAATATGTCTGTTTGTAATGGTCTGGGTGTTTTTTATGTATAATATGTATGTATTTACAAGAAAAATATAAGTATGTTTATCTGTTGTTTAGTACCATAATACAGGCTTCACGCTTAACTTGGGGCTAGATGGCGCTGTGTGAATGTCAGTGGATATTTATTTTATTTATTTATTTGTAAGTAGATAAAGGAGTAGTCATTAGAAAAATGAATTACTGCCATTTACTGATCTATTTAAATTCCAGGACTCAAGTTATGACGAGAAGTCGAAAGAGCGTCAATACAGCGGAACCAGACGAGGATGTCCATGTAAAAACACCGCGAAGGTCATCGAGGAAAAAGAAGGCGCTCCAAGAGTCGGAGGTTTCAGGGAATGTTCTGCAAGACAGAGTCGACACCAAAAAGGTCGACCCGCTCTAGGAAGAGTAACTTGCAAAGTGTCATGGCTTAGTCATTTTCTGATTTTACGCCATTAGTTGAATTTTATCTTATTTCCAGTGCTGTAAAGTTGAAACTTGATATTCCTTTTTTTCTATGAAATGTCACTTCATATATTGATTTAAAAAAATGCTTTAGGAACCAGGAATTCAATTATTTAACTTAAATACATATTTCGATAATGTTTTTTAAAATGTTTTAATAATGTTCAGATAATTATTTGACTAATTAAGAAAACATTAAGATAACTTTTGCTGTTAACGTTTTATTGTTTTTACACCATAATGACTGTTTAAAATCTTTGATAGTTAAAAAGATTACAGATACAACTTTGTAACAAATTATAAAATGGGATTATTAAGATTATGAGACATAGTTTGAAATTCCCTTTTTCAACAACTGTTTAAAACAATATTTTTAATTTTTTACCTTCTTCTTCTCAAAATATGTCACATTTTAGTTTAGTAATAATTATTATTGGACCAAAATATTACAATTATGTTTTAGAATAGTTAAATTGACAATTTTAAGTCAAATCATTTGTTAGGGAGAATAAAATGAGAACGATATGACATATAAATAATGTATATTAAGAAGCCATAACATCAAAGTGATAAAAAATGCCTGATCTGTTTATTAATGCTGCAGCAGGGGCGGATCGAGAATTGTGGGGCTGGGCTGAAACTAATAAGGGGCCTACCAACTTTAATCATGTGAAAAAACTGTTCCTTACCTCAATGCAAGTATTAATTGTACAAAAGGCGACCTTATTGCTGTGGTAGCAATCTTCCAGGCAACCTTTGAATATGAGAGAAACCGAATCACCGAGTGTTTCAGCAAGGTCTGGGGCCCCCTTGTAATCTCGGGGCGGAAACTCAAGTAGTCCTTAGGTAGATACGGCCCTGTGCTGCAGGTTTGTTTGTTGATGATGATTGTACAAAGTCTTGATGGCAGACAATGACTTATGCACATAACAGAACTTTTCAAAGACAATATATCTAGACAAGATATGGTCTAGATATATCTATCTATATTAAAGAAAAATATTACAAAAGGTAACATGAATAGTTAATTTTCTTGGTACGTAAGAATCAACAACCATTTTCATTACATTCCTTCAAACTCAAATCTTCCAATCACTAGAAAAAGGTAAGAAATAAGTTTATTTTTGATTTTGTGGTGTGTTTATTTAATTTCTGTCTCTTGTTCTCAAAATGTCATAAATGGTAATAAAATGCTTCCATTAGATAAAAGGCACAAACTACATCTTTATTGTAGAACATGATAGTGTTGTCTTGCTTATTGTTTAAAATGGCTGATTAGGTTAATATATTGTTAAGTATGTTGATGATGATGATGATGATAAATGTCGATAGTGTGTGATGTTGTGTTAAATCTCCAGTTTATATTTTGCTACGGATATTGTAGAGTGCTGTGTAATTATTGTGGTTTATATTTGTAATTAGTTTCGTAATAAATAAATTCAAGTTATTGTTGTTTTATTTTGGACAATAGGCATGATGACGGGCTCCTGGAATCGTCAGAACTATATTTTTACAAATCTCGGTTAAAAATAACGATGTGCTAACTCTTGGCTTGAAAACTCATGTTTTATGAATTTTATTAGTCTTCAAAGTTAGACGGGCAAGTTCATTTTTAAAGTACATTATTTGACAAAAAAATTAAAACCAAAGAATGACACAAACAATTTAAAGATACTTTTGCTATGAAACTATTTTTATAAACCCAACATTTAATATAGTTTTAGTACAAAATTCATGAACTGCATACTTACTACATAGGCGTGACGTCATGATTGGGTAGCCATTTGTATGAATCGTTTTCGAAAAGTAATAATGTGTTTTTAGAATTAAGAAACCTCTGTGAGTTTTAATGATGACGGAGTCATATTTTTTACCGATGTTTCCATTATTAGGCGGCCCATCGATATCATAGCAGAAAAAAATTGTCATCCTCCCTATTGTGAAAAACAAGCTCGGTTATAAGTAGAAGTCGCGGAATTAGTTATTTCTGTTCTTGTATCAAAATATTGATATTAATATCGTCGCCTGTACAACGGTTTAACATACTTATACACTTTTTTTTGTAAATACATATTGCATAGAAAACGCCCAGGCCAATACAAACAGATACGTTTGTGCTGTCCAGGGATCGAACCTGGAACCCTTGGGTGAAGGAGTCGACATCTATATAATAAAAAAATGAACATAAATATGTTCGTCAGTTGTATAGAATTCATACCACAAGCTTCATGCCTAGATGGCGTTATATGAATGTTAGTGGATATTTATTTATTAATTTA
>PQWD01003004.1:0-24000 GCA_019425675.1 Leucinodes orbonalis | reverse complement strand
AAAATAGCTGTATTTCCGGACAGATACAACCTGCAGAACTTCAATAAAAGAGCGTACTGTAGCTTAAAAGGCCGGCAACGCATTTTGTAGCTCCTTTGGTGTGGCCAATGTCCATGGGCGGCAATATTATGGAAACTACGATACTGGGCTATGGAATTGGGTTTTGGTGGACTGGATATCTAGGCTATGGGACAGACTACGGACGCCTGTCATAAAACTAGTCTCACAGTAAAATAGAGACAGGCGATGACTCGCCGCGGCTAGATAGGCTTCCTAATGGTGGCCTGCAGTGGGGCGACAGGGTAACATGGGCGCACGTGGCTAGGGGTGTCGAGAGGTGTACACCGCTTTCTGCGCAGACGAACTACACCAACTCACGACTTACGCATCTTTCACTTTCACCCTCGAGCATGTAGCTCTTGCAGCCCCAATCTGAACAGCCAATGAAGGCAAGCCAGAGGTGAAATCTCTGACCTTGGGTGGCCGCTCCGTAAGGTGACAGTGCCCTCGTCCCGAAACACAACGTCCCGAACGCTATCAGGCACTGCGGTGGTACCTACCTAGACGACTCAGTATCGAGTCTACTACCTAATAGATGACTGGTAGTAAGAGTCTGCTCGATAAGAAGAAGAGGACCATATCTTAAACACACGTTAGGAACCATGGCGTTACTAGCCACACCTGATACTAGACACACCTAGTAGTCATAATCAGCTCATTAAGCGACCCCACCGAGGAGCACGAGCTACAGTGTGGGTTGGACGACTTCACGCACAACCTTTGAAAATCTCTTCGCAGGCGTGCGCTGGTTTCCTTACGATGTTTTCCTTCTAATAGATATAGACTATGTCAACAATACGACGACATTAGAAACTACAGTTTCGCTAGCTAATGAACATATAATACCTTAACATATAGGAACCCATAATTAATGTTCAATCCGATCAGTACAAGTATTTTTATTACCTGAATTTAAAATATTTGTTTTTAATATATTTATATGATTACTCATAAAGGTATAATCAATAAAATATACTATTTTTTATGCACCAGTCGTCAAACTAAACGGATGTCCATTAAAGATAGTATACAAGTTTAGGTATCTTGGGCATTTTGTTACCCCGGATCTGAGGGACGATGCAGATATAGAAAGTTTATTTTTTAATTTTCCTATTTTAAAAAGTTGACATGTCCCGGTATTTCATAAATTTAATTATACTAAGAAATCTAAATTGTAAATGTAATAGAAAAATTGTAAATGTAATAGAATCTGTATTATTATTATTATTTGACATTTTTCAATTTATTCTTTTAATATACATTATATGTAATTTTTCAATTTGTGATCCATGTTGATTGAAAATAAATGTATTATATATTATTATTATTATTTTATGGAATCTTTTTCAATTAATTCTCAAAATGTAGGAGGGCTAAAATCAAAAACCCTCGACTTAGTTAATGCTGTGTTGGTCAACAATTACGATTCGGAGCTGTTTGATAGTAGATACATTGTTTATCGTCGTGACCGGTCTCAATCATTCATGCGGCGGCGGAGTTTTTACACACGTTAAAAATTATCTTTTAATAGAAACGAGCGCTATTAAGAGATCATTTTTTTCGTGTGAAAAGATTCAGTGGAGAACTTTCGTAGAGAATTTGTGGGTAAGCATACAGCTCAAGAATATTACTCTTAACCTTTGCCAGCTTATCTTCCATCATCCTAAGCCACGATGATTTTGTTGAGTTCAGAAAGAAGGGACTAAGGGATTTTATACCGGATGGTGGCAGCATTGCCATCCTGCGTACTGGTTCACACTGCGGTCACCAACCCTGCCTGCCCAGCGTGGTGACCTACGGGCATTAACTCCCCATGAGCAGCGCCAACCAAAATCGGCCCCGTTTCCGGCAGCCCCACTATTCCCGACCACGGCAGCGGTCGCGGCCACGGTGGGGCGGGGGGTGCGAAGAATCGCCGGGTTAAGGTAGGCTGCCACAAAAAACTACATTTGGCTACGTACAATGGACGCACGATGCGGCAGGACCATCACTTTTCCGAATTAGAAGAAGAGCTAAGTCATATTAACTGGAGCATACTGGGTTTATCTGAAGTCCGAAGAGAGGGGGAGGATACGATGACCCTGGACTCCGGAAACTTGCTCTACTTCCGAGAAGGTGATAGGATTTCTTAGGGTGGTGTCGGTTTTCTGGTTCACAAGTCCCTTGTCTGCAACGTTGTAGAAATCAGTAGTGTGTCGAACCGGGTAGCGTACCTTGTACTTAAACTCACCGACAGGTACTCCCTCAAGGGGTACAGGTATATGCGCCGACCTCATCACACTCTGAGGAAGAGGTTAAAGCCGTGTATGAGGATATCTCCAGAGCCATTCATGGCAAAACTTCGACCTTTTACAATGTTGTTATGGGGGACTTCAACGCTAAAGCGGGAGTACAAGAGCACGGCGAATCGAAAATCAGACTTCATGGATTGGGGCGCAGGAATCACAGGGGGCAGATGCTGGTCAACTTCCTCGAAATGGAGGGGCTCTTCTTGATGAATTCTTTCTTTAAGAAGAAGCCTCAGAGAAGATGGACCTGGCAGAGCCCGAGCACTGTGACAAGGAACAAGATAGATTTTATTATGGCGTGGGTCCGAACAGTTCCAATTGGAACTTCAAAATCGATTCGACTCGCTGGAAACCACTGGCGACGTGGACGAGATAACCGACAACGTGGTGAAGGCGGTGTGTAACCTGGGTCGCAGGCATTTCCCGTCGATAAAACGAGCTAAGTCGTCCAAACTTTCTCCCGAAACCCTGGATTTGATGAGAATGAGACGCGAGATGCCATCTGCTGTTGCTTCGCCAGAATATCAGGCTCTCTCCAAGCGGATACGAAAACTCGTTCGCAGGGACCTCCGCTGTTTCAACACAAGGTTCATTAAGGACGTTAATGAACAGAACAGGGGGCCCAAAGTTTTCAAAAAACCACTTGGTAAGAGCCATCTGGTTAAGCTTAAGACAGCAGATGGGCAATTACTTGCGACTCGCCCAGAGATCCTGAAAGAGATTGAGAAATTCTATGGACGACTGTATTCATCGAGCGCTCATCAGCCACAGACCGAGGACACCGAAGATCCACGTGCCCCACTAAGGCGTCATTATACGCAGGATATCCCGGATGTTGACGTTAGTGAGATTAGTGCAGCCTTGGAGCAACTTAGGAATGGGAGGGCCCCGGGGGATGACGGTATTACGACAGAGCTCCTAAAAGTTGGTGGACAGCCCGTCCTAAGGGCATTAGTCGAGCTCTTTAATGCCGTCATCCACCAAGAAACTACACCAGAGGCGTGGTCCAGAAGTGTTGTCGTCTTTTATTCAAAAGGGTGACAAAACTTTCTTGAAGAATTATAGACCGATAGCACTTCTGAGCCACGTCTATAAGTCGTTTTCCAGAGTTGTAGCGAACCGTCTCGCCATAAGTCTTGACGAATTCCAACCACCGGAGCAGGCTGGGTTTCGAAAATGCTACAGCACCGTGAACCACATCCATACTGTTCGGCAGCTTATACAGAAGACCGAAGAGTATAATCAGCCGCTGTGTATAGACTACGAGAAAGCCTTCGACGCCGTCGAAACCTGGGCTGTTCTGGAGGCTCTGCAGCGATGCGGTATCGACTGGCGATATATCGAGGTGATGAAGTATCTCTCCAACGCAGCGACGATGACCGTTCAGATCCAAGACCAGCGGACAAGACCTATCTAATTGCGTCGTGGTGTGAGACAGGGGGATGTTATATCCCCGAAACTGTTCACAAACGCATTGGAAGATGTCTTCAAGACCCTGAACTGGTCTGAACGAGGCGTCAACGTCAATGGAGAGTATATTTCTCATCTTCGTTTTGCTGACGATATCGTCATCGTGGCAGAGTCATCGGAAGAGCTTGCGGAGATGCTGAACAACCTTAATGAATCTTGCCGACGAGTTGGGCTTGGCATGAATTTGGACAAGACGAAAGTCATGTTCAACAGTCGTGTCATGCCACAACCGATATGCGTCGATGGCGTCCGTCTCGAGGTTGTGCAGGAGTATATCTACCTGGGCCAAACCATCCAACTTGGCCGGCATAACTTCGAGAGGGAGGCTAGTAGGAGGATTCAGTTGGGCTGGGCGGCATTCGGTAAGCTACGTCATGTCCTAACGTCAACTGTTCCGCAATGCTTAAAGACGAAAGTCTTTGAGCAATGCGTCCTACCCATACTAACGTACGCAGCTGAGACATGGACACTGACTGCGGGATTGGTTCACAAGTTCAAAGTCACTTAACGCGCAATGGAGCGAGCTATGCTTGGAGTCTCTCTAAGGGATAAGATTAGAAATGATTTAATTCGTAAGAGAACTAAAGTTACCGACATAGCCCGACGGATCAGCAAGTTGAAGTGGCAGTGGGCTGGTCACGTATATCGCAGAACCGATGGCCGTTGGAGCAGACGAGTTCTGGAGTGGCGATCGCGTCTTGGCAAGCGTAGCGTAACAAAATAAAGACCTATTAGTATTCTTAGTTGTAAAATATTTGATGGTATAGTCTACAAGCATATCAGTTTCCACCTGAAACATGTTATAAGCCATAGTCAACATAGATCATCAAAGGTCGCCCTACTTCTTCAAAACTTAACTACTATGTACATTTTCTATATAGCGCCTTTAATAAGCGAATTCAGGTTGATTCCGTTTATACGGACTTTGCAGGGGCTTTTGATAAGGTGAACAATAACATTTTAATTCGAAAAACTAGTCATCTTGGTATTCATGGTTCTCTGTTGCGCTGGCTTGCGTCCTAACTCGCTGATAGATCTCAAATTGTTAGGGTTTACGGTAACGAGTCAATTCCATTTATGACAAAGTTTGGCGTGCCCCAGGGCTAGAATTTAGGTCCCTTGCTGTTTGTCTTGTTTATAAACATCGCATCGCATTGACTCGTTTTTTAGTTACTAATCAAATCAAATCAAATATAATTTATTTTATTTAAAACCAATAAATGTATATGATAAGCTCAAATTTAACATAGGTCGACGTAATTCATATTTGCCTGAACTAGGTAAACCTGTTTTTCAGGCGACTTATTTGCTAAATGACAATAATCACTTACATGGTAAAATAACAATTTCATAACTCGTAATTCATACCAAATAGTCAATAGTTACCTAACATTTTCATGGTTTTATCATACCCAAACAATTAAGTACCAAAACATGTAAAGAGTAAAATTTTCTAACTAAGTCTAGACTAAGTGAATGTTGTGTTAAGCTATTATCGGCATACAAAATTAACTACAATATAATAATTTGTTAGTAACCTTTAATATTAATTTGTATACTGTTGCTAAACCTATAAATAAATAATTTCGAAAATTTTAATACATTGTGGTGGCGGGATTTGAACCTCAGCCCTCCCGGTAGGAGGGCATCCACATCACTGAGCTACCGACGCTGTTGTCTTGACATCTAGTAGAAGGTGTGGGTTATGTAATGACGTCATGGATACCACCACAATGGATCCAAATCACATTGCTAATCGCACCAAATCCATTTCTTAACGGGTTGTTTTACCCAGCTGCGTGAACAGCCTAAATGTTTTTAGTTAGTCTATTGGGACCGCACTTCCCTTGAAAATGAAAATGAGAAGTGTTTATTCAGTTTAGGTCCTTAAAGAACACTTATGAATGTCAAATGAAGTACCACTGGTTCGGGAGGTAGTTTTCCACTGAGAAGAAACTCAGTAGTTACTCTTTTCAAAAAAAATGTGTTGAATACAGAATCATTTGTAATCAAAATAATTATATAAAGCAAATTATATTTACATTTTTTATCTTATTAGGTATTGGTAAAAAATATAATAATCTTCAAAAGTACTACTAAGCAGTTAAGTATTATATAAATTTAAATAGATGATAACAAAAAAAAAACAAAAGTAGAACAGATCAACAAGTCCATGAGTTTTATCATTTATATAATCTTCAAAACTATAGTAACCTTTTTTTATTAAAAACGACTTTACATGAGACTTAAACTTATTTATTTAATTTGGTACGCAGACAAATTACAATCTTTTAGTTCCAAAGAAATTAACAAAATAAATTCACTAGATGGTAATCCATAAAAAGCATACACAGCATGCTCCAAATAATAATCTGACATTTACACACATATTGAAAAGAGTTCATCAAAATAATACTTAAAATTATGTAGTAATATGGGTTATACGGGGTTGAGGACAATTCGGTCTAAAAAGATTCGTTATCTTTATTTTGTAACCTCTAAAACAATTCGTAATAAATCTATATCTTATATTTCAGCCACTTCGGACCAAATCATTATATGTTCTACACATTCTCACTACGGGATTAAAAAAAGAAGTATTGTTTTTGTACACATCTAAATGGGATGACGCGATCTATACCGGGTGTTTAAATTTAATAAAGATAGTAATTGAGGGGTATCAAAAGCAGAGTGTAGAATTTTATGAAGACAGAGGAGGTCATACCTCTTACGGCGAGCTTCCAAAGTAATAAGTTTAAATTTAGATAGTCTTTCATTATAATATTTTATAGAACGTCCGAAACCATATTTTCGTGAGATATATTTTAAATACCTTTTTTTAATGTTCTCGATATTATTAGTGTGAATATTATAGAAAGGTGACCTGACAGGACAGCAGTACTCAAGTATACTCCTAACCAGACTCAAATAAAGGTATAATATACTGCATGGTTTCTTAAATGCTTGAGTTGTTCTTATAATGAAACCTAAGACCTTCCAACTCCTTACTAAAATATATTCATAGTGAGGTCTAAAAGTTAAGTGCTCATCAAAACATGTGCCTAAGTCCTTAACATTCACACTCCTACCTAGAAATTTACCCTGAATGTAGTATTGATGAATGAGGGATTTTCTCCTAGTAAACGATATGATACTGTATTATGTTGAGGTTCATGCGATTTGAAGTACACTAGTCGGAGACTATGTTGAGATCACTTTCAAGGGCCATGCATTGTCTGGTATCTGTAACATCGGCATAAATCTTTAGGTCATCTGCGTAGAGAAGAGAAGACAAGAGAGTCGACTGACTAGGTCATTTATAAAGATTACAAACAGAAGCGGTCCCAAATGTGATCCTTGTGGAACTCCGGAAGATACAGGGATAGGTGACATGTAACCCTCACAGTAACTAATTGAGTGCGGTTGTTTAAGTAGGATATTACCCACGTAATAAATACCGGGTACACGGATAATAGGATAGTTTGTAGGTTAAAAGGGTGTGATCGACTTTGTCAAAGGCCTTGCTAAAATCAAGATATATAGCATCAGCTTGACCTCCTGATGCAAACACCTGGCAAAGATATTTTTATATTCAAGAAGATTGTGTTAAAGTAATTGTTTTTAAAAAACCATGTTGCTCGTTGATATGTAATTTTTTAGGTGGTTATAAAGAGGATCATACACTAACATTTCAAATAGTTTCGCCATGCACGAAAGGGTACTTATTGGGCGATAGTTCGAGCATGACGTTCTATCCCCGATTTGTGTATGGAAATAATACTGGCCATCTTCCAACGGCAGGAAAGACTCCAGTTGCAATCGACTTATTAAATAATATACTAAGTGGTAAAGATCGTTCTCTGAACAATACCATCCGGGATACCATCGGGGCCAGCGCCCTTACTTGCATCTAAATGCTGCATTTTAAGTGCGATGTCTTGCTGAGCTATAGAGAAATTGTGAAGTGTAAAATTAATGACATCGGGAAGATTCAAGGATTCAACTGACTCTTCAGTGGAAGGCTCATCAAACACTGACCCGAAATATTCGGAAAACATTTCACAGATACCTTGGCCATCAAAGGATGTACTGTTATTAGAAGTCATTGTATTTGGAATCGTAACTCTATTCTTTTTTCCATTAACAAAACGCCAGAACGGTTTAGAAATATCCTTTAAAGATTCCTCAATTGAGGTACAAGTACTTATCATAGCAATCCGTCATGAGGGATTTGTTTCGCTCCCGGGGAAGTGAAAATGTGTCATAATCTCGTGGATTAGACTACCTTTTATACCGCTTGAGGAACTTATTTTTCTGCTTGATGCAGCGAATCAGTGCTTGGCTATACCATTTTGGATAGTTACTATCATAGTGTCGCAGTAATGGTGTATGCGAAGAGATAATTTCTTGTTACTTATTTTAGAATATATCAATGCACTCATTGACATCTCCAGACAACAATAAGCTATGCCAATCAATTTTCAGTAAGTTCGACTTTATCTTATGATAATTACATTTGTTAAAATTAAATCTTGTTCTGATTTTATGTTTAATTGACTTATCAATATAGGAATTAGAATTTCGACACTATAAGCAAGGTGGTGACAGTCTACAAGGCACAGAGGTGTAGCCTCTTTAACAGAAATACAATCACTTGGAAAAGTAGACAAAACTAAATCTAAATATCGGCCCATACCATTTGGAATTGTATTAAATTGCACTAGATTACATATATCCAATGTTTCCAGCAGTAACACAGCTTTTTGGTCTAGTGGACTACAAGGTTTCGAAACATTGAAACCTTCAACTTTTTCCCATGTTATATTGGCAGTATTAAAATCACCAAGCCACAGAAACTTATCCATGGTTGGGCATCAAGTATCACCTACTGACAAACCTTAATAAAAAGTGAAGAGGTCATGAAGTGGCAGATCAGGGGTCAAATAACATAAACATATATGAATAGATGGTTGACAAGATACCCGCGGCACTACAGTTAGCCATATATCCTCCATCCCGCTGTCCCAACTAGTTTGCCGAATTACAATTATATTCTTTTGGCGGCAATAAGAGAACCGCCTTCACTTTCCTTAGTGGATGCAGAGGTTTCACGGTCTCTTCTAAATACATTGTATCGGTCATCAATGAACTCATCATCCTGTACGCGACTATCAAAATTTGTGTCGTTCATGCATATAAAGTCATAATCATTGATTAAAATATTCATTTCAATTTCTTTAAGCTTTGACCTAGCTCTGCCTAAGTTGTGATAGAATACACTATACATTTTAAATATTTAAATAACCAAATATGCACTACAAAATAAAAACTATATTACTATTCGAGAAGGAGGTTTCGCGTCGAATCCAATTAGGATGGGCAGCGTTCGGGAAGTTAAGAGAGATCTTTTCGTCCAAATACCTCAGTGTCTGAAGACGAAAGTCTTTGACCAGTGTGTGTTGCCGGTTATTACATACGGAAGTGAAACGTGGTCGCTTACTAAGGGCCTCTCAAATAGGCTTAAAGTTGCTCAACGTGCTATGGAAAGGGCTATGTTAGGTGTTTCCTACGCGATAAGATCCGGAACACGGATATCCGTAGGAGAACTAGAGTGACCGACATAGCCCACAGGATAAGCAAGTTGAAGTGGCAGTGGGCAGGGCACATAGTGCGTAGAACCGATGCCGATGGGGCGGAAAGGTTCTCGAGTGGCGTCCGCGTAACGGAAAACGAAGCGTAGGCCGACCCCAACCAGATGGTCTGATGATCTGGTTAAGGTGGCAGGTAGCAGATGGATGTCAACTGCAAGGGATCGGTCCGCGTGGAAATCATTAGGGGAGGCCTTCGTTCAGCAGTGGACTTTCTAGGTTGTAATGATGATGATGATGACCTATTGGGACTAATAGAGCTGACCGAGTAAATCCAAATTTTTTATAAGAAAGGCGCCAGTGGTTTCGTTCTTACGAATATAAATTTAACCATACTTGATCCAAACGTATTTATAACTAAGATCTTTTGCGGCCTTTCTGGTTGCTGCATGCAATGATTTCTGTTCTGGTGATAAGTGCTCGTTGACAAAGATTCTACTCGTTTCACTCGCTGATATCTAGGTCGAGGACACCAAGCCCCGTTCTGGTGTGCCTTATTGTACCTTTGTGCGGCTGACAGCACCAGATCTCTGATACGGGGCGAAGAAAAGGTTACCACAATATAACGTGGTCTTTTAGACGCAGGGTTTACCTTAGCTACTCTTCGGCATGCGCTGATATGACCATCGTCTACTGAGACCTTTACAATATTCACAACTCATCTTTGTAAAAGAAATTATAGGCAAAATAGTTTCATTGTAAGAGCCACTAATAAATATAATGTAACTTATTCTCATGTCTTCAATGAGAAATTTGTAAATTTACAAATGAGAAATTTGTAAATTGTAAAATAATTATTATATTTTTTTGTTGTTTTCAAGTATTTTTTGTTGTTATTGTAACAAATAACTTTTTGTTTGGCACCTGTCTCCAGTATATCTTAAGCGTATTACATGTACAATTCGTCTTTGGAAACTTTAAGAAGGCTAATGTGTTACCATATAAAATATTTTGTACCTATGAATTGTAAGAAAGCAGTTTGTTTCCTTAATAAATAAATAAATATCACAGAGTTTCTTAAAAAGAGCTACCACGTTCTCACTTCGACGCCCAGGTACTGCCTGAATTTCTATATTACAGCTCCGTGAAACCTTATCAAAGCTTAAAAGGCGGGAGTTAATTCGAGTAAATTCAGTTTTTAGCTTATTATTTTCTTCTTCAAACTGCTTCATAATAATGTTAGTCTTGTTAATGTCGGATTGAATTGTCTTCTGCTCTGCACAAATGAAGTCGGTAGTAGCACTGTATTCCTCCTTGAAAGAGTTCAATGCGCCATCAATTTCACACTTGACCATATCTGCAACATCATCCCTGAAAGCCTTCCTAAAATTCTCAACAAATACTGAGAGGGATGCACTGAGCTTTTCATCAAGGAGAATACTAATTTTCTCCATTGTAACTTCTCCCTTGGTTTGAGTGATTGAAATAGAAGGATTAGGCGTAGAAGAGGATGGAGTTAATTTATTGGCGTCGGACAATTCGCAGGACATGTTCATAGTATCATCAAACAGTACCGCTGGTGTATTCTGGCGCACTGGCGTGTTGTCATTGGAGCGCCCACAACGGGTAACAGCACTACATGCCGGACACATCCATGTCGACCTATAATCTTTATTTAATTCCATAAATTCTTTTCTGTCAATATTTAGACATTGAATATGAAATTTGCTAATACAAAGTCGACGCTTCATAATCTCCTTTGCGTCCAAATTGTTTTTACAAGCACTACAATTCATATTTAAATCAAAAGGTACTTTGTAGTTCTATAAATATAGTATATTGAGGCGCAGCGGATATAATGCAACAAATATTTTTCTCAATGATTGAAATATTCAGTAAGCGCCCTCTCTGTGCTCAAGCAAGAACCAGGTAGGTACGAATCGCGTACGCAAAGATTCCTGCAGTGTTAAGATGAGTATAATTAATCAGGTAGATCTATAAGCAGTGGGTAGATGGCGCTGAAACAGTACTTTTATTCGTGCTTGTTCTGCGAGTGCGATGCTTTCATAAGCTAGTAAGTGATCAGACAACAATTAATTGTCTCGGCAACGTAACAGATGCAGTGCGTGTCGCCCGTGATAATCGAATATCCGTGGGTAATAGACTAATTCCCTCTCTTGACTCACCTCCAAACTGTGTAATCTTGATCGAAGTCTTGAATTATATTGCGAATTAATCTTGCATTAGAACTGCGAATCACTGAGATAACGCTAGATGGTGTCACTGGATACCCCAAGAATACACAACTGACTTTAGTATCGTTTTAACTGCGGATAAACAAACGTAAGTAAATATAAATTGACGAGCTTATGTACAATGAACTAATTCTTTGTAGCGCCACCTGACGAAAACAAGATTATGCAGGGATAAATCAATTACATTTTGTGGTAGCTTATTAAATTTTTTAATGCTTAATCCCACAAATGAGTTCCTGACCTTATGCAATCTGAGATTAGGATCGGCAAGTTTGTGTTTGTTCCTAGTGTTCAAACTATGATTATTATCTGACTTTTTTCAAAATACATGTAAATTTTGTGTACATAGATGACGCAGTCTAGAATGTACTGAGACGGTAATGTCAAAATACTTATTTGTTTAAATAATTCCCTTAGTGAGTCACATGATTTAAGGCCGTATATGGCACGGATGGCTCTTTTCTGCAATACAAAAATTGTTGGTAGCAAAAGTAGACCCTAAGACATCACGCTGTGAAAA
Organism: Leucinodes orbonalis; assembly: GCA_019425675.1. Classification (NCBI taxonomy): domain Eukaryota; kingdom Metazoa; phylum Arthropoda; class Insecta; order Lepidoptera; family Crambidae; genus Leucinodes; species Leucinodes orbonalis. Next base: position 11,819 of record PQWD01003004.1, on the reverse strand, counting down.
TAGCTAAAATACACAAGTCTTGCAGTCTCAATATCAGTGAGACTTCTTATCTTTCTTACAGCATATGCAGCGGAACTAAGCCTTCCTGCCAAAATCGCAATATGGGGACCCCACTGCAATTATGCATCTAATTTTATACCCAGGAAAACGGTTGAATTTATTACTTCCATGGGTCCTTCATCCAAAGTGATGATAGTATCTACCTGCCTTACATTAGGCATTGTGAACTTAATACATTTAGTTTTCTTAGAGTTAAGAAGTAAATTATTTGTCGTAAACCAATGTAATACCTGAGAAAGTGTAGTATTGACATCGTCAAAAGTTTCTTTTTTTCTATCCACGTTAAATATAAGAGATGTATCATTCGCAGTTTCACATAGGTTTTGAGTATAATACGGTAGATCATTTATATAAATTAAGAATAACAAAGGTCCCAATATTGAGCCCGGGGGAACGCCCATTTATAAAAGGGCTCCGCTGGAACTTGTTTCTCCGACATGTACGTTTTGGACTTTATTCATTAAATATGATTGTATTAAATAAAGTGCGTCCTTATCGACACCGTAATGCTTCAATTTCATGAGGAGAGTATTATGGGTAACGCAATCGAATGCATTCGATAGATTCCCACGCCTCAAAAATATGTTTCATTAGTGCCACTCCTGCATCAGTAGTGGATCTGCCTTTAGTAAATCCAAATTAATTGCTATGTTATAATTTGTTTACGTTGAAATGAGACAATAATTGATTAAATATAATTTTTTCAAATATCTTACTTAGAGCTGGGAGAATAGAGATAGGTCTGTAGTGAGACGGGTCACTCTTTTCTCCAGATTTGAATAAAGGTATGATTTTACTTAATTTCATCAAATTTGGAAATTTGCCCTGGTCAACACACTGATTAAAAATAACAGCTAAGTGAGGAGCAATACATATAATTATATTTTTAAGTATTTCTATAGAGAGTCCCCATAAAGCCTCTGTTTTTTTTTTATTTAACTCTTAAAAAGTTCTAATGATTATCCCTGCATTTCATGTGTAAATCTAAAAGACGTTTTGCACTCATCAACATGTGACTTGAGGAGAGAAAAAGCAAGATGAGGATTTGAATTTAATTTACTAGTTACAGTGACAGCAATATTAGTAATGAACTTTTCAAATGCATCTGCCACCTGAGAGTCAGTATCAAGACTCCTGCCATAAATATTCAGTGAGATCTTGTTGTCTTGTGTTTAATTTTTGCAAGTTCCTTTATTGATGATATTCCACGAAACTTTACTTTTATTAGTAGCATTGATTATTTTATTTTTAAAATAATTAGCTTTAGCTACTGCGCAAACTTTTTTGAATTATTTCTAACATGCTCTATGATAACAGGGTCATTAGTATTAGCCTTAACATCTACAATTCAAACAACTTTTTTCTACTTTTATAAATACCAGTAGTGGCCCAGTCGCTAAATTTAGATTTTAAAGTATTTAATCTGACATGTTTTTTGGGAAATGTGCCATTAAATTCCTTTTCAATTACACTAAATAATTTATTATAATGTACAACATTTTCATTACTATAAGTTAATAAAGGCAACTTGCTAGATATATTTTCCTTAAATTTTTCTATGCGGTATGTTGTAATTGGCCGACAAACAAAATTACATGAAGTTGAGGCAAGACGGTGCTCAAACGATGCCATCTGTCAACCCAAAATCTCAAGGGCGGCTAATTCACCTGCTATTGGCCGATCCAACCCTGCCGACTACACGCGAGGTCGCGTAGAGAGGTCACGGACGACCCTGCTATCCGCTGTATCGATGACTTTCAAACCTTTGTTACGTCATGGTATAACTTTAGCTTTGGTTAAAAGTTTTGCGTGATGTTGAGCACTACTATTATTAGGTTACGTAAACATATTTACTTCAAATGTATTTTGAGACGTTTGGGGTAAAGTTTTTTACAACTTTTTAGTTAAAATTAGATTTATCGGTGGCTCATTGTTGTGAACTGTTGTCTTCCGATGTGAAGCTTGAATGTTCAAATCCGGCCACGTACTAATGTATTTTCTAATTTTCAAATTATATGTACCTTCTTACGATGAAGGAAAATATCGCGAATAAACCTGCGCATGCCTACAAAGAGATTCAAAGTTGTGCGTGAAGTCGGCCAATTCGCACTGGGCCCGAGTGGACTGCAAGGCCTAATCACCGTTTACGGATAGGCTCGTGCCCCTCGATGGGTATGTTTACGGGTTGATGATGATGATGACATTTTTTTGCAAATAAAACTTTCGAGTATTTCCATTCTATAAAGAGAACCAAAAACGTCTTAACTAGTGAACCAATTGAACCTAGTTCAGTTTAAAGTATTCAAGTTAATACTTATGTCCAGCATTCCGAAGTTGCGATGCAAAATATTGAAGAGTCTGGTATGCAATTATTTATAAGTTTACAATTTTTTATTAATAAAATTACATCTACAGACTCATGGTCCGTACTCTTTTTAGTTTAAGATTTTTTGTAATTTAATTATTATAATATTATGTTAGTGCTCCGCGCATGGGGCAAAAGAATTGGTTAAAGGGGGAATGGGATAACAGTCAGAATTAAAATAACTAAATATTTACATTAGGTAAAGTAGGGGGGTGAATAATATAAAATACAATTGAAATCATTATGTAGCAGAAGTCCATAACCAACACCAATCCTATCAGAGAACAAAATTAATTCATTATTTAATTGTAACTCATTTGTTATACATGGATTAGAAGAGAGCAAATTGTGGGACACCTCTAACAGTGAAGGTTCATTCGGCTCTTGATGCTGATCAGCGAGATCTGCACCAAGGTGACAGCTACATTGGCCTATATATTGGTTAGCTGCAAGAATAAATTCACTAATTTGGCTTTGAGCCGAATTATATTTTACTGTCATTTGTTGTAATGACCTATGCAGCCTTGAAATATCAGCCTCTAGCTCCTTTGTCTCAATTTCATACCTATGCCTACTTTCTTTTAACTTGTTTCTATATATTTCTAAACTACGTAGTTAGACTGTTTAGAAATATATAGTTACATTATTTTTCCCTAACTGAATGTTGTGTTTATAACATTTTTGTTTTTAGTTATTTTCATAGTGTCATGTCGTATGGTCTACTGTTGTGGGGCTCAGCTGACGACATTAATATATTATTTGTACTACAAAAAAGAGCTAATCGTTTTATCTACAACCTTAGACCCCGTGACTCTCTTAAGGATCTTTTTAAAAAAATAAATATAATGACATTGAAAAAAAATTGTGACTCACACAATTTTAATACTAGGAATAGAAACAAACTTGCTGTTCCAGACTTGAGACTACATAAAGTAGGTAAATCTTTTATAGGAAGATGTATAAAGTTTTTCAATATGGTACCGCAAAATATTGTCGAGTTACCTTTACACATGTTTAAAGCTAGAATAAAAAAACACCTTTCTAAAAAAGGGTACTACACTATTGACGAATATTTATGTGATAAAAATCCGTGGTCTTAAACAGCTCAGGTATTTCAGTGTTTATGATATATTGTTACATTAAGGAAAATGAAAATGTTTTTAAAAAAGACTACAGTGTTGAGTTTTCTTGAGTGCTTCTTTCTCAACAGGCCAAACCACTGAAGCGCTTTTTTTTTCAAAGCATCAAAACTCATATTTTTAGTTTAGTATTTTAATCGTTTTTTATTATATTTTTGTATATTTTTTGACGTTCGTAAGTGCTTTTTGTAAGCCTTATTTGAAATAAATGTTTTTGACTTTTGACTTTGACTTTATTTTTAAATTAATTTCTCAGTTTTTTTAATATAGTTATTAATTTTAATATATTTCTTAATCCTACTTTTCCTACTTTTTCTATTGCTAATACACCTATCATTTGGATTGTTAGACTGGATGACTTTCTGCTCAGCTGGGGACCCGATCAATTCCTCATACAAGCTTTGTGTATTTGCTTCTTGACACGGACTTGAAATTATAATGCACGTTGGTTCAAATACATTGATGCTCCCAAAAGGATAATCTAATAATGGAAAATCATTTATAAAAAAAGTACCAGGAGTACAAGCAAGAAGTTCTAGTTTGAAAATAATTTATCATATTGGTAAAATCAAATAGTACCAGGAGACCATACATAAGATATTGAAATTTCGAAAATGTTAAAAATTTATTAAAAATGTATATTCAGCTGCTTCGTTAATATTATGTAAAAAATTACACGATATTCGCGTAGTAACTCGTTATGATCTATTGTATATGTAATGATGGCGTAGAAACAAATGAATATACTTGAATTATACTACAATAATTGGTATCTTCATATTTATCGTTTGATCAGCTGTTATTTGCCATTGGAATATTTACTTTTGTGGCCCTACATATAATTCAAAAGTATTTGTAAGAGATTTAGTTGTCAAAGTCTAAGTCAAAATCCATTTATTCAGATTAAGCTTACAAAAACACGTATAAACGTCAATAAGAATACATAAAATACAATAAAAAAAATTACCAATAGATATCACAATTATTTGTGATATAATAATTTTGATAATTTGAAAAAAAGGGTTGAATTTTTTTAATCATCTATAGGCAGACATTTGACCGCCATCTCACCTGATAGTATGTGATGATGTGGCCTAGGATGGATCATGCCTGCCTATAAACAGACCAAAACGCCTTACTCCCTGCGGGGTAGGAGACTATTTTGGCACCAACCTGGCTAATGTGGTCAAATCGAGCCCTGCGTAACGTCTTTTTGCAAACTTTAGCAGCTAGGTTAAAGGCTCTCTTCTTCTCTGGTGTAACCGTAGATTTATGTTCACGAAAACAATCAGCTCCGAACCACGGGCGAATACAGATAGTTTTGAGTTTGAGTAAACATTTTGTTAGATTATTTTGATAAATGATTAATTATTTATTAGATTATTTTGTTGAATGTCCTATTGAAGTTTATTTCATTATCAAATTATCTTATTGTGACCATTCTTTTTAATTAAAAGGTTGTAATATAATTTATTTCAGTGGTTGTTCGTTTGACTTATCAAATAATTTCATATAAATGTTCATTCAGGCATTCATTCGAGAGCATTCGGTCACTTACTTCGTTCATAGCGGAGAGTAAAAAAGTAGCTAGTGTGGGATTTGAACGAAAAAGTCATGTGAATAAGTACTTACGTGAGATATAAATAATATGGTGAAAATTTAAAAATAAACCCAGTGTGAAAAGTGATTCGTGAGTTTCATGGTAATAAACAGTAACACTTGGTAATAAACAGTAACAATTTCAACAATTACGACGACCCAAAATATCGAAACTTTAAATCGAATAAACTGTCCCTAGTATCATCGATACTATTGCTGCTGATTAATTTCCATAAATTTATTTTTAGCGACCCATTTAGTGGTTGGGACGTCAGCTACCAAGGGTTGTGGGTTAGATCCCTGGGCAGTACAAGGCATACGGAACCTGTCAAGATATAAACTTTCCTGTGGTAGCTTCATTTGACATTCAGTGCCTTCCTCAGGCCTAAACTGAATGAATATTTTTTGAATTCGAAGTGGCGGTAGAAAGGTCACGTATGTCGCAAAACTGATGGCCGTTTGAGCAGACAAGCTCTGGAGTGGAGACCGCGTCGGCATGCATGGAGTAGGACGCCTGTTCCGATGGACCGCTGCAAAAAGTCGATGGAGGAGGCTGGAGGAGAAAAGCGGAGGACCATATATGGCGTAGGATAGGGGAAAACCATGTTCAGCAGTGGACTGCGATGGGTTGAAAAGAGAGACATGACTTACGCACAGTTGCTGATAGTAAAATACTGAATGTACACTGGTAAAGGTTTCATTCATCATCATCAGCTCATTATAATGTCCTCTCTTAGGGACACGGGCCTATCCGAAAAGGTTATAGGACTTAGTCGTGCACCAGTACAGATCCCGGCAGGCCAGCTTTACACGCAACCTTTAAATCTCTTCGCTGACGTGCGCAGGTTTCCTCACGATGTTTTCCTTTACCGTTTGATTAGAACAATGATACCATGACATTTTGAGAATACGAAAGGTTACTAAGACGACTAACGTAGAAGAAATTGTTAAATTATAAGGAAGTGTATGTTGCAACCATACAAACATTGTTAACTCACCCCAAGAGAATTTCATGTTTTAGGACAAAGGTTTTACTTATTATAGTTTGCGAATATATCGAACCTTTCATATTATAGGGGCACAATTTGAAAAACATGATTGTTGGGAATACGCGTTTAAAGATCCTTGAGCGCTTCTGTTCTCACAAAATCAGTCATAAATAAATTAAAACATTAATTGCAAAATATAAGAGTACGTCCGTTAGTTATGAATTAGTTATCGCATATTAGGTGTATCCCAGCATTAATAAAATGACACACTTTACTCGGAAATATGAAGAAGGCATAAACTAAGTTTTCGCGCCTTCATTGCACGTTCTGACTCTTTCTATCAAGAGCGTCATGTAGATGTGTTGATTTTGGGCCCGTGTATAAGTAAAACTCAATAACACTTTTTTTTGAGATGTGCCCCTATAGTATGAAAGGTGCGATATATACTCGTGGGCAGGTTTCAACTACAGTCAACCAAGCAAACCTTTAAAAATATTTTAAAAAATCATATAACTGCAGTTAAATATGATAAGCTTGGGTCACGCATTATTCTCAATCCTTTGCTTTATCTATTTCTGTTCAAAATATATTCATATTCTTTTAATATTGTTTCTACCCAGAAACACTTAAAATGTATGTTTTTGTGTTTCAAATCTTTTTTCTAAACATTCAATGATTATATTGCTTAAATTTCTTAATAATTTTGATATTAGATCATACTTCCATAACGTCGTTGTTGGGATCACAGTCCTGACAAAAACTTGCCTACGTGCAAAAATATAATAACGGTTAATATATTTATAAATAATACAAAGTATATTAGCAGAAAATACAATTTATATTTTTATCTAGCACAAGAAAATCTTTAGTGATCGATTAGCATTAATTGAACTTTTTCTCGTACATCGGGTTAATTATAATATAATAAATTGATCATTGCTACATGGCGTTTCGACCATACATTATTTACATACAAATATATACATAGCCCCCATATGTTACCAATACAGGATTTTATTTTAATTCAATATGGATAGTTCAAACGTTTATATAAAAGAAATAGATAACTTAGAAACCGCTCGAGCTATCAAATGTGAAATAACTGAACTACATCGTTACTTCCAAAAAAGTAACTCTGATTTAACTATTTTAACTCAAAACATACGCAGTATTTATGGTTATTTCGATGACTTGCAGATCACACTTACTCAACTTAACTTTGAGACCGATATACTAGTATTAACCGAGTGTAGACTTAATATCAATAAGCATATTCCTCGTATGACTAATTACAACTCATTTTCTACAACTAAACATCTCAATCAAAATGATGGAGTTGTTGCGTTTGTTAGGTGTCTACATGAATCCGAGGTCACAGAAATAATACTTGATCATGCATCATGCTTACAAGTCACTATTAAAAACCTTGTCATTATTGGCATCTACCGGTCACCTTCAAATACCAACGCTGATCAATTTATTAGCTCTCTAAATGCACACTTGAACACGTTGCAATCCCATAAAAACATAATGATAACCGGCGACATTAACATCAACTTGATATCAACTGAAAATGAACAGGCAAATGATCGAAATAATCGGCTTAATTATTTAAACATGTTGTCTATGCATGGTTTTTTGCCTGGACATACTCTTCCGACCAGGCAATCAAGTTGCCTTGATCACTGCATGTTAAAAATTGATGTTCACAACATGTCTGCGTCTATTGCTGTTCTTGACACGACAATAACTGATCACCTCTCTGTTCTTACTAAAATTTCAAATGTAATAAACTCAAGTAATAGTTATAAAAAAACAAAAACTATAGTAGATCTTGTGCAGGCGGCTAAATCATTAAAACAAGATATTCTAGCTGAATTGTTACAATGTAATGATCCTAATGTGTTGGCTCTTAAATTGATCACGTATTTAAAAGAAACATTAGATACTAATACAAAAGTTATAAAGGTAAGTAGTAACAAACGGATCAGTAAACCTTGGATCACAAAAGGGATCGTACGGTGTATTAACAACCGAAATAAGATGCAAAAAAACTTAAGATTAGATCCAGAGAATGCAACGCTCAAAATTACCTACAGAAGGTATCGTAATTTTATAAATAACCTAATTAAAAAACTAAAACGGAATTACGAGAGGGAACAACTCACTAAATCTAAAAATAACCCTAAAAAATTATGGACTTGTATTAATAATATCACAAAGCAAGAAGTAACAACCATAATGACTTATTACATATCAAACCAACAGTTGACGATTCAATCAACTCTGTCAATGGTTTCTTCGCTAATATAGGTGCTAATTTGGCAAGAAAAATAGAAGAAGATATGGTCAAAATTGATTTTAATGATAATATACGTTTTCACAATAATTCCCAATTAACTTCATTTATTTTATTAGAAACTGACTATAATGAAGTCAAAAATATTATCATGGGCCTTAAATCTGATAGTGCTTGTGGCTGGGATAACATACCAACAAAATTTTTAAAAATGGCACATTTTCTTCTTGTCCCAGTCATTTGCCACCTCACTTATCTCTGCTTTATGACAGGAATCTTTCCAGAGGTTTTAAAACGAGCAATAATAACCCCTATATTTAAGAGTGGACATAGAAACAATGTCAGTAATTATCGTCCAATCTCAATTCTTTCGGCAATATCAAAAATTATAGAAAAAGTAATAAACATTAGATTAATTAACTACTTAAATAAATATAATATTTTAGCGAAATCGCAATTTGGGTTTAGGCGTGGACGTTCAACTGAAGATGCAGTCATTGCATTGACTTCTGTTATAGTAAAAAATGTTGATAGTGGTAGGAAGTGTCTCACCGTTTTTATAGATCTCAAAAAAGCGTTTGACACCGTTTCTATCCCCATTCTTGTAAAGAGACTTGAAAAATATGGAGTTAGAGGCATTCCCTTATCATTATTGACAAGTTATCTTCAGAATAGGAAACAACTGGTTAAAATTGGCGAATACAAGAGTGAGCTTGCTGAATTATCGTTCGGTGTTCCGCAAGGGAGTGTGTTAGGCCCAACACTATTCCTGTTATATATTAATGAACTGTGTAACATAAAACTTACCAATGCGAAAATATTTGCATATGCCGATGACACAGCCATTGCATTCTATGGGGATACTTGGGCTGAAGTTCAACGTACGGCTGAGGATGGACTTGGAAAAGTTGCCCAGTGGTTAAATGAAAATCTTCTCACCCTAAATACAACAAAAACTGTTTTTATGACTTTTACTATTGACAAAAGGACTCAGCCTAACGAAGACTTTCAAATTAAAATACATAATTGTGGTAACCCCAGAAATACTTCGTGTACTTGTAAATGCTTGGAAAAAGTAAAGTCGACCAAATACTTAGGCATTATGTTAGACCAACATTTGTCATGGTATTCACATATAGATACGCTAATGAATAGAATTAGGAAACTAACATGGATTTTTAAAAATTTGAGACACATTATTGATAGAAAATTACTAAATATAATATACACAAGTCTAGCACAGTCCGTAATAATCTATTGTATTTCTGTTTGGGGTGGGGCCTCTAAAACCAAATTTTTAGAAGTAGAAAGAACTCAAAGATCTCTTCTAAAATTGATGTATTTTTTGCCATTTAGATTTCCTACGGCCGAATTGTATGATTCCTGCAACCTCCTCTCCGTCAGAAAACTTTACATCCTGAATTGCGTTCTTAGGCTACATAAGTCACTAACTTTTGACCCAAAAAAACTTTCTAAGAGAAGGAAGGATAAAGTCCTAAATACAGAGTTAGTAAAGACAACTTTTGCTACTAGACAATTTGACAGACAAGCAAGTTTCTTATATAACACAATAAATAAAAACATTTACATTTATTCCCTAAGTCAATATAAGTGTAAGAAAAAATTGACAGTCTGGCTTAAATCTCTAAGTTATTTAGAAGCAGAAAAACTAATAAAATATATTTTTTAGCTTGAGACATATATAAAACTCTGATCTCTCAACATGTTTAAATAGAATGGCATGAATAAAATGTATCCTATTACCCATCACAACCACATCTCATTACTTTTAGTCATATAGTTATACATATTCACGTACGAATTTTTAAATTACAGTTGACCCACACAAACGTACATACACGCGCGCACAGATTCACATACACACACACAACACACACACACACACACTTTTTCTTGTTATATATACCCTTGTATAATATCACCCTTGTGCCTTTCTTACATAACCTTGATGTAAAAACGGAACGGAAGGGCGGTAACTTCCTACTACAGGTACTCTTGTACTTAAAAGGATTATTACCGAAATTTGTTGTAACCTAGGTTTGTTGTGAATAAAGCAATTTGATTTGATTTGATTTGATTATTTAGGTATTAAGTCGCCTAAAAACCTTACTTTTGAACCGCACATCTGCGTTTGGTCTTTCATACTCAGTTATTTTACTAGCTTCAGTTTCCTCTTCCTGAAACATAAAAGTAAATTTTCCAATATCGGTTGTTTTCGAGAGAGGCACTAGCAACACGTTCATCGATTGTTTTTGTATTATAAATAAAACGTTTACAATGCTTTTTAATTAATATATTTAAAATTAAATAAAAGCATGTTTTCCATTTTATTGGATTCTGATTCACTTGTGTAAACATTTTAATTTCTCATTTCCTCTTGTATTGTTTAAAGCTGTATTAACTCTGGGGATGGCTTAAAACGGAAGTTTACCAAGTAACATTTGTGTGCATGAACATGTCTTTTTATAATGGTCCGGATGTTTTCTATGTATAATATGTATGTATTTACAAAAAGAAATGTACATAAGTATGGTTATCCGTTATTTCTTACCCATAATACAGGCTTCACGCTTAACTTGGGGTTAGATGGTGCTGTGTGAATGTCAGTGGATAGTTATTATCTTAACCTGCTACTTAGATCTAAATGACAGCTTCTAAACAAGATTGAACGTCTTCAAAACTTTGTATTGGTTTTATTTTTGGCCTATGATAGTATGACCATTTGTCTTTACCACTATCGATTCGTGAACGAATGAATAATTTGTCAAGGGTTATTTCCTTGCCTACTGTGTTAATTTTCCTTTTTGCCTGTCACAGTTATTAAAGTTGAGTAATTCGTACTATATTATTTATAATGTTTGTATATTTAATTTAGGTATTTATTGTATTCAAAATTATACTTCGTAGATATGTATTTGTAAGTTACTTATGGCTTTATACATTATTTTGATAAATTTGTTGACAGTTATATATATATTGATTTTTTCTCTCTCTTTTTCAAGTTTATGTATTGAACTCGAAAATGGGCTGGTTAAGGCCGTCATTTGACCCAATTTCCTATGTAAAATCTTGTTAAGTGTTTTACTTGTTGTGTGCAGTAAAGAACTATCTTTCTTTTATCATGACGAAATTTAATCTTCTTGGTTCAGTCTTGCACACCTCCATCAGCTAATATAAATACCTTGTAATACGAGGTATCTAACATGTTCTTTGGCGCATTTCGTCTAGCTACAACCATGAAACTGTTTTTGGGTAAGTTCGTTTCATTATTGAATGTACATTATTATTTATATTGAAGATAAAATTCGTAGTGCAATGCCATCGTATCTTGTATTATACACAGTCAA
>PQWD01003003.1:0-17902 GCA_019425675.1 Leucinodes orbonalis | reverse complement strand
AACGCTGTACTGATCAAATGGGTAATTCTGCATGTATTTTGTATTTACACTGATTAACTTTTGTACCGACATTTAGGAATCAAGTTATACTTAGATGTTATGTATAATATAAATAAGACACGTCATCACTATTGAACATTAATAACCGTTGTGTTAAGAAGGTTCATTGCAGTGTTTTCAATGAAATATAAGCTCTATCGGAACTGTATAAGAATTTTTAACAAGACGACAAAATTTATTTGCATGCGCTGCAGGTCAGCCAGTGTGAACCTGAGTTGTAAAGTTATAGAATAACTCAGGTGTTACACACACATACATCGAAGATGGTTCATTATTAAATACTCGGACGAGAAGGCGTTTATTCAATATTAAACTCTGAAGTTGTTTTGATAAAGATTAGTTAGTGTGCGAGTTAAATGGCACATCGGTACCACTGGCTTCTGTTACATAAGTTTTGTTTCTATTCGTAGTGCCCGCATGCACTCGATGAACTTTAGCCACATGTACTCTTTACTACATGGATATAATACAGTTATAAACAATCGTGGTTTAGTTAAGTCCGATTTCCGATACATATCTTGTTTTATAATCTTTATTTTTAAATTTTGATAAAACATCAGAAGTACATAAAAATGTTTTAATACATATACCTACCTTTTAACATACAACATGTCTTACAACTCAGCAAGATAACTAGGAGCACAACGTTATTTTAATATGTCTTTCCATCTATTTTATTTCATTATATTAATTCAAGTGTTTGGACAATGCAATTATATTATAAATCAAAATTGGCGTGAAATAATAATGGAACACCGCATTATTTTTCACGGTATTTAAAAGGAGCAATGTGGGGTATGACCTAAATCCTGCTGAAGACTGCGAAACCTTGAAGAGTTCCCAGTTTAACGTAGTTCTAGTTTTATGATTTTACAAGGTAAAAGAACTTTGTGAAATTTGTTATATTATGGAAACTAGAAAAATAAAATGCCTGTCAAGTTATTGAAAAGGGCGAAACGAATGCTTATTATCTTTTGTTACCAATTATTCGCTTTCACGAGAAAACTCCAGATTTCTTAACTTTTTAACATTCCTTATAGTTTAATAATATATTACACAAGAAGAGTGACTGAATTTGTACCGTGTAAGAATCCTTAAAACCGTGCAATTATCGGCCATCTTTTGGTACTGTAAGCGTGTAAGGTAACAATGTGTAAATGAACGCCGCGCAATTACATCATCATCATCAGTGAATGGGTATTTTTAATTAACCGTTTAATATTTCCATTCATGGAAATAAAATTAAGTTCGAGATGTATTATTTCGCAGCGTATCGTTGTCTGCGCGCACATATTACTCTTACAGACTGAACGGCATTTATCAGTGCACAGCATATAATTCGATCGACGAGTTGCAACAAGTTGCGACCTCACTTTAAACCGATTTGTTTGGGTTCCAAATATCGTTCCTTTCTGATTCCGCTCCGGAAGGAAACTATATATAACAAAATCGGTTTATCCCTAATAATACTGGGTAATGTTGAACCGGTTTCAAGCCCTGAGTGTCGCCTTTGCGCTTTGCTTGGCTCGTCTTGGCGAACCACTGCTGTGAACAACGCTGAATTCTGTGAAATTGAAAGACCCTTGTTTCCAGCCTGTCAATTTCACAGAATACAATGTACCTTTACAATTGTCCTTGTATTGTTGTTACAATTGTTGGTATAAGCGTGTTAATACTAATTGGGATACATTAATTTACCAATCAGTCGACTACTGACTACTGCTTCCATGAGTATAAGTTCACCTTCAATTATTGCCAACCATGCTGGTCATAAACAGCCTGCGTCCACTTTCTGCCCGCCTTCTTTTTCAAGTCGTGCTGCAATATTCCCAAGGCGTGCCACGCAAAGTTTGTTCAAATGAATCCATTAATTAACCATTTTATGGTCTCCTAGTCCTAATGCGTCAAAAAACATTTTGGCTTCGATGCTGGACTTCGAAAAGTGACAAGAAGTGGCGTAGCAAGCAAACATTTACGCAATACACGAAACGCTGAAACGTTTCTTGAATCACCTCAAATAAACTGTTTGCATTATTGTGATTAACACCTCGCGTCCAATGTTACTTCGAAATATTGCATTGTCAATACTTTGGACCGTTATTTATAGCTCAACTTGACACTTCAATGCATAGAAGTTCAGGATTCGTCTTATAATCAACACTACCGCCTGCGATAATCTACGATCATCCATTAAAATGATGAAAATTGTAAGTAAATTTGCACTGTGATCTTATACTGGTTTGACTAACTGTTTTCTTTTTTATTAAACAACAATAAATCTACGGTTAGACTTAGTTTGAAGTGTAATATCTTCGGCAACTGTTAGTAATACCAGCATAGTAGTAGGAAGAATTCACCAAGAGTATAAATAGTATTTCTATTATCTGTGCTAATATCAAATAATGTTTCTACGCTCCATCTGTTCTAGACAATCTACACTCTCGCAGTCCTGGCCCTAGTTTGCGCCTTGCCACAGGGAGATCAGCCTTCTCAGAGTTCCCAAGCTCCGGTTCAAATTTTAAAGCAAGAATCCGATGTCAATGTCAACGGCTACAATTTCGAGTGAGTACAACAACAATTAAAAATCTTTGTATTACTTTATTTATTATTTTTAACTAAATAGTCGAGTACAGAAAGGACTTGACATATTTTGGCAATCTTTCAATTTCAAGCTCTAATTTATTCCCTTAGCTATCGAAGACATGCAGCTCACGTGAACTTATAAAAGATCAGTATTAAGGGAATATTTACATTCTTTTAACGCCTTATATTGAAATCGTGACATGTTCAAAGCTACTGCGTAATTAATGAGTTTTGCAAGTATGATTCAATGTGATGAGAATGATGCGGTGTATTATTGTAATTTACGTTTCCATAGCCTTAATTAACTGTATTTATGATGCTTATTACATATATAACATTAATCATTCGGAACAAAGCACTACCATATATATAGTATAGATATAAAAAAGTATAAAATACATTGTATGTTACTATAATATATTAATTTCTTCATAATATTATCATAATCTTCGTCATAAGTCAATCTTAAAAAAAATTACCTACTCAAAACCCAACGAATTTGTTGAAAAAAATACTTACTTTTATGAGATATACCTTTTTTTGTGTCAAAAATGTAAAGAATAGCGTTGAATTACTTATCTCTATTTTTTGGTGTGTTGGGCCACATTATTATGTTGTAAGTCACATTCAGTATAAAGATTACACTTAATTAGTGGGTTTAGGCTCTTTTGCAGTAGTAATTTTATTATTATGGGCCTATGTATAATCAAATTTAAATGTCGTTTCTCGTAATTCCGAAGACTCTTGCAGGTCTTACTTAAACAAATGCTCGCTTTTTAAGCGTACGCCTGACTTATTTTCCTATGCCTTCTCAGTTAATGCAGTTAGATTGAGCAAATCCATTCCTTCTAAGATTCATGACAGTCTTGTATTTCCATATTTAAAAAACGGGTCAAGAAATTTTATGTTCCTAGAGTATAGATCAAGTTTTTTTATATTTTCGATATTTCATTGATAGAATATTTTTAAATAATATTTATGAAGTTTTATATTATGTGTTTATATGTGTAGTTTCGTTAAAATATATATTATACATGGATGCGCACTTAATCTGCCTGTTTCAAATATATATTATTTCCTGTTTTAGGACTGCTGGAAGAAATTCCATTGGAATAAGCAGTACTTTTGTACTTTTTTAAAAAAATATATTGTTTATTTGACCATAAAAAAAATATAAATAACATTTTATATAATTTCATCTTGTTATCAATAATAAAAGAATCAAAGATTCTTTTACCTGGGAATTCGAGCAAAACACAGGTTTCTCGCGGTTTGTCTCTTTGAGACCGTGGCATTACTTTGGTTGAGTTGACCCATCCGTACCAAAAATGATCTCCCGCACTTCTTGTTACACAAACAATCATACTCGTTCAATGACTATTAGTTGCACAAATTTGAGGGCATATAAATGTTAAACAATACTACAAATAGGTATTGTGATATAACTCAACTTATTTAAATAAATAAAAGGAAGGAAGGAAGGAATCCATCAAAGTATTTAGTAAGAAGAAATATATCTATGGACTAATAAATATAACAACGACGCGAACCACAGCAGCTCCAACTCGTAGCAGACGCGAGATGCTCCTGAGGCCAATACAAGGGCGCCAATAACACACATCTATAGATCCTTGTATATTTTAAAAATAAGTTTGCTCTAGCTTATAATTTTTTTCATATATTTCCAGATTCGAAACAAGTGACGGCACATCGAGGCAAGAGCAGGGCGAGTACAAAAATGACACGGATCAACAGGGATTGCTCGTGAAAGGAAGCTACAAATACGTGGCTCCCGATGGCCAACACATCCAAGTCACATTCGTAGCTGACAAGAATGGGTACCAGCCAACAGAAACTACTGGTGAAGATAAAGTCGCTCAAGCTTAATTCGTATTAATATTTCTACTTGCTAATACCAAATGTTGCTTTAAGTCTCTTGTTTGTTTCGAATTCTGTAAAAAATAATAAAATGGTTTAAAACCCATTTGATGTTTTTCGGTGCCTATTTTATTCGGTAATATGTAACACTGAGAGGTATGGTTGGAAATTATCGTTGCCCCGTTAGGCGAGCTATGAGAAGCACAGAAGCTTTCCATTTCTCGACATGCTTCTTTGTTTTTTATAACCCTTTATAGCTCTGATTATCGAATAGTTAAAATTTTCTGGATATGATGTCAATATATCTTATAATTAATTGATATCTTGTGACATATATAAGTTGATGGCTTCGATATTGAGTCATGTGGAGGTAAGGTTAAACAGCTGAGCCATGAAAATACATCACTAGTAGTCTAATTCTTTTCCTTTAATTCCTCTCATGCTATAGAACACAGGTTGAATATTGGTATTGGATTTTTTTGATTACATAGTATAATAAAGATTTGAAATTTTTAAATAAAGGGATGAAATTAAAAACGCGACCTAAGATTATCAGATGACTTACAGCTGAATACGAGAATGTATTTCATTTCTTTGATTGCTCATTTAGCATCGAAGTGTCTCTTTTGTGGAAGGCTTTACGGAAAGCTAGAAACCTAATGATGACTAAACCTATTCATACATGACAGTATCTATCCCTGGAATAATTCTCTTTTCATTTTCTTTTGTATATACGTTGTGTGGAGACGAAAAACGTCTATACGAGAATATAGTCCCACTCTAAAGTCTGGTGCTTTTTTAAGTATGGTTACTCTCTCTTACTTAAACAGTCTGATTTTTCATATAACAAGATAAAAAGCTTTAAGTTCCAAGTAAACAATACCACTGTTGCTACTTACACGTTTGGTTACTAAATTGTTAAATTAAATGAATGTCTTGATAGTACCTGCTCATTTAAGAAATGTACAGGGGCGATTTAAAAAGTTTTTAGACTTAATTCAACCTCACCAATCAAAATGACCGAGGCTTTCCTTCAACTCATAAGATATGCTAATACTAAAATAATGAAAAATAAAAAAGAAGTGACGATCGTCTTCTAGTACCTGCTGCTTTAACATGAGCAATACATTACTTTGTCTTGACGTGTCTTTGTTGTACAGTATCTCTAACAGGCGTTATAAAATGATACACTGGATAGCAAATAAACTAGGCTACCCGATACTTTTGAACACAATTGAATTGATATAATTTCAAAAATTCTATTATACATAGGTTCGTGACGGAATTTGAACCTGAACTCTCCAGATCGGAAGGCAACGGTTCACACCAATGAGCTATCGACACTCTTAACATCGACCGTTAATTATTAATAATGACACTTAACTATTGGTAAATATTTAAAATTTTAAAAAATAGTTCATTATTTATTTCCAGCTAAGAGCTGGTGGGGATAACGGGAACCATGGCTACAGCACGTCATTTTCCGTCTAGTAGTCGGTTCTATTGTTGTGCGAGTTTTTGCAAGAGAGTCACTAGTAAAGCAAGCTAAAATAATGTTAAAACGACCTATACAACTGTTTTCGTTCGGCTGCAAGACCCGAGATCGTGGGGTTCTAATCTTACGGGAAATGCCTTGTGGGTTTTTACGGATTTTTAGATGTTCCTACATTGCAGGCTGATCACCTGATTGTCCGCAAAGAAAGCTGTTTCCGTGTTTCGGAGGGCACGGTAAGCAGTCGATCCGGCTACAATCAAAGAATGACAGTCATTAAATCACAAATCTGAGTAAATAAAGGTACCGGTAGAGTGCAAAATGCACTGATGTCGTTCATGCAAAGTAATATGAGTGTTTATTATTTACTGTTCATTATTATATATAATTCTTTAAAAGTAATAAATTTTGCTATCCATATTTTTTTTTTTCAGAAACATTTTTTACAGTTACGTTGTTTAATGTTTGTCCCATTTTTATTTATTAATTCAATGTTTATTTATAGTAATAACGCCTACTAGAGGTAGAGAACTAAAGTTATTGACATAGCTGCCGGATCAGCAAATTGAAGTGGCAGTGGGCTGTCACGTATGTTGCAGAACGATGCCGTTGGCAGACGAGTTCTGTAGTGGAGACGCGTCTTGGCAAGCGTAGCGTAGAAAGCCCTCCGATCTGATGGACCGACGACTTGCGAAGGTCGCTGGTAGAGGCAGAAAACGAAAAGCGTGACCGAGATATCTGGCGCAAAATGGGGAGGAGGCCTATTTCCAAACAGAGGACTGCGATAGGTTGAAGAGAACTAAGAGGTAGTGCATAGAATCGGGCTATTATTGCACTCAATATTCAATCCTATCCTTATTTGAATTCGTACCTATGTACGAGTAAAGGCAGACTTGTTCATGCAAGTATAAGTAATGTCTAGGAATTAAAGTCGGTATTTGGTTTGTAGCTTCTAGAAATAGGTTGTTAAATCATAAAAACTTATCATACTTGAATCTTCTAAAGATTTAGAAGTATTATTGAGTCATAGCTATTAAAATATAACAAATAAAAGGAGCCGCCAAGAGAGACAAACGGAATTAAAAAATAAATAGATGTAACTTTTTTATATTTTATTGTGTACCAGAGTTTAAAACGCGTATTGTTGGCTTGTAGCCTTTATCATCAGCGGTGAAGGTGACTCGTATTTTGCTGCCCATCGGGTGCGGTGTATGAATAGTACCGCGGACTCCGATACCTTTGTTCTCGCAACTTGATCAAAATGGCTTTCTCCTGATCGGGACACCCCGTCACTTGTTTTAAACCTAAATAACAAAAAAATAATACAGCTTAGCAAGTAAATTATTCGAAATTCAAATAAACTAGAAAACACCTTTTTAGGTACCAATGAAGCTAATAGCATTTGTTAGGATCTTGGCTTAAGACTGAACTGTATCTTCATAGTGTTTATAAATTTGCCGTGTATAAAGTAAGAATTTAATCTCGTATTAGCCAAGTGTGAAATGTTTCAATTTAATGGCTCATAATAACTAAACGTAAGCTGTTGATCATTATGTGACACATGTTGAGCAAATTTTTCTTACTCTACTCATATAACCGAGAGTTGGACTGCCACTAAAATTTAAAGGTTCTTACTTATGTAATAAATGTAAATTTACGATTTGTAGTGACGTGTAACCTCTAAAAGCTATTATATTACTTGTGCATTTAGTATAAGCGTGAAAAGTCAATATTAGTCACTACAGTTGTGTTTTTATTCATTGGTTTCATCTGACTTAAGTAATATAATTAATTTCCTTCAACTCTGTATCTGTCATGGTTAGGCTTATCAATTACCACCAGAAAAGCGAACTGACCGGAGCGTCCTTTTAACTACACGCCATAAACAAAAACTTCTAGGATGATCGATTTGTATGAAACAAGTAAAACCTTTGTGGGTTGTTAAGGGTTATGAATTCAAAATAGGGTGTTTTGCGTAAATTGAATCCATCCTATACTATTTATGTTTAAACATCTAGCCCCATTTCAAGCAAGGTTCTTGCTTGTAATAAGAGCACTTAACTACGAATAAACATATAAATATACTTTTTAAATATACATTACATACTTAATTATTATAAATAGAAAACTCAGACTTATATAATCAGACTGGTTCATGAACACAAAAGATGGTACTACTATACGGGGATTGAACCCGGTACCCTTGGTGTGAAAGCCAACTTCTCAACCTTGGGTCATACTCATGGAGGTATCACACCTTTTCCACTATTACAAAGTGTATTCAAGGGTGATACCATTATAAATAAAATATATGCCGTAAATATGGGTCGAGGACAGGAGATTATGCATGCTTTACTACAAATGAGTCATACTTATAGATATCCCTATACAACTGAGACTATATTACAAAGTTTTCAAAGAATGAAACAATAAGTCAATACAAAACTTAAGCAGGAATTGCATTTCTTTTAAAAAGTTTCATATTGACTAAAATAATTATAAAATGTAAGCTTTTATTAGACGAAAACACCTACCTAATTTTATACAAAATAATATTGTAACATGCTGTAATTAGTCAAATTTACAAAATAGTTTTGTTTTATTTTGAAACTTTAATTGATAACTAATATTATGTGGTATTAGTAAATTAATTTAATTTTCAAAAAAGTTTCATTCAATTCGCTAAAATCTTTCACTATTTTTTTACAAGGTGTACACACCAGTATACAGTTCTAATTTAAAAAAAAATGTTAACCATCAAATCAATTTTAAAGAGAAAACACTGTGTTAAATAAAAAATGTGGGTATTAAAAGTACTTAAACTGATAACTTACACAAAATTATATCCATCTTCGTTGACGTAAGTTCTTTCCGTGAGAATTTCTACCTGTGGAGCGTCAGATGATTGTGTGGACGCAGTAGCAACCGCTAATGCTACCACGAAAAGTTTCTGCAAAATATAAAGTTTTTTAAAATCATTAATTCCTTTCATAAAATTAATAATATATAAATGTATACTTAAGTTTTATTCCCTAAAAATATGGCAAATCAAACCGTGAAAGTATGAAGAAATCTTCAATCTTTAACGAAAATGCCTTCTATATCGAAGGAACTAGATTATCGGATCTCATTAATTTATTTGGGAAACAAACAATACAGTTATACTCATATAAAAAAACAAAAAAAAATTATTACAGAAATCAGTGAAAGAAATGGTGACTCACCATAACTTGATATACTTATATAATGATAAACCGTAAACCGTAATGATCTTGATTAATGAATGTGATAATTTTGACCATCTTTGTAGTATTAAGGCACCTTGGTAGTGAAGGCCCGGTTAGAATCCTTAGTCCTAGGCATAGTGCTTACTTAACCTTGGGCAGAGTGGAAAAATCAAACATAATATAAATTAATATACATACCCATAAACAACGGAGAGTCATACTTAGACTTTTCTTCTATTAGAGTATTCAGGCTGATGTGATATTTTAATTGGTGTGGAGGGTAAAAAATCCTTAAAAAAATATATTAGCCGAGTACATAAACTTACCATGCCAATCATTTTAAAAATATTATGATTAAACTTGACGGTTGTGTCTGCTTTTCTTCAATGTGGTAATGATAGATAAAAATCGACGTGCCTCTCTTAAATAGGTACAGTATTTGTTTAAGTTACACCAGCTGTTAAATGCATATTGAACGCATATGTAACTAAGGTGATAACATCTCGTGATGAAATCTGAGGAGGACATATTGGTTGGTTGATTCAGACGCAAAAATTACACAACTTTTTACCAGACTGCCAAAGGAGGGTTATGTTTTGAAGCGTATGTATGTAGATTTTAATGTTTCCTGTTGCAGCCTAAATAAAAAATAAAAAAGAGACCCGAGTGCTTAAACCACTCCCTAAAAATGGAAAAATAAGCTCTATCATATAGTGCAAGCATTGTATACTCATGGTAAATTGTGTACTCATTGTATTGGAGGCGGAAGAAATATCTTCAATACCTTTTCAAGGTTTGTATATTAATTTAGGTTCCTAAATAGTAAGCCAGTTTATGTACATAGTGAAATAATTGGAATAAATATTGTTGTTATTTGTTTGTCTCAATATACCATAAAAAGTATATAATATTTCACTTTGTGGTAGAGCTTGTTTTTCCATTTTCAGGAAGTAGTTTAAGTTTAAGTGAATCCTCTATTTAAGGTGTATAGAGAAAGTTATGCAGCTATGCTTGAAGAAAGAAAAGGGAAACATTAGGTATTGATTTTTGAAAACCTATCGGTGGCATGGTCCTAAACGAAGGTCCTAAGTGAGAACTTTGAGAAATGTAGTTTTTCCATAATTACATATTTCGATACAACCGGGACGCGAGTTTTGTAAAATTGAATTTAAAAAATAAAATATCTGAATAGATTCCATTATAACATTTCGTTTGATACAATAAAATATTGATCGAAATCTAAATAATCAAAGCTGTGTGCTTCTGTAGAAAACATTTGACGTTACAATTATTTTTATGATTAAGCAATCTATCCAAAAGTACAAGTAAAGGTGAGTGGTAGGTTAATTCACAGTTTGTTACATAAAGGCCTTTTATATATTTTACTGAATATCCTCTAACTGTAATTTGAGTCTTATTGAAAACGGAGTTACTACGAGAAAGACAAAAGCCTAATCTGTAACTCTTCGTTATTTAGTAGATTCGGTACTCAAGTCACATCCATTGCTTGGACAGATGTATCAAAGCTATGTGAGGTCGGGTCGCTGATATTACATATTGTTATTAATTGAGAACTATGTACAATTTCTTCGAATTCGAAATACTTAATATTATTATTAATCTCTTTATGTGAACATTGATATAATTAATGCGATACTAATATGCGAAACATAAATACATTTATTTTCTCTGACAAAGATATATTTTAACTCTAAAATTAACTGTACAACTAGACATCGTTAGTAACTTATCCTAGAAGTGAGAGACAAGCCCGATATAGGTTTGTACAGCCAGATTTATGGGTCACTAGGCCGCCCAACGCGGAAGGCAACAAACTATAACTGTCTTATCTAAAGCAATTTACAAAAATAAACCTATCTAACTTAAAATAACAAATAAAATGGACCCTTGAAAGTGTGTTATGTGTGTGTGAATGTATGGCTAAGCGTGTGTTTAAGGTGACTGAATATATATATGTATGTGCCTGTATTTTAATGTTTGTGTGCGATGATTTTTTATACCAGGTTACATCAGGTGAAAATTAAGAATATAAATGAAAGCTATAAGTACATCAATTGTTTTAATAAATAAATACAAATATCACTTATTACTAATAAATTAGTTCTACAAAAAAATATATTTCTTTTACAGTATCAATTACGACTGGTAGTCAGTCTGTTTTAAGTAACAGTCTTTGATTAGAATCTCATAACACACAATTTTGTTTTACAGTTAAATGAGCTCTACATTACTCTGATAATTACAAAACACTTCGGCGAAACATAATTCAATTATAAAGAAATGGTAAACTCTCTATTTTTATTCCTTTACGAAACAATTAGAGGTTGCTTTTACTTAAAACCTTATGTAGTTATCCCAGAATTAAAAGCTTAATCTATTATTATATGACGGACATCATAAAGTAAAGCTCATTTAACCCTGAACATCTATGGATTGAAATGTGTTAACGGCAGCAGAGCTTATTAAGCGATCTGTTTGATAATGGTTCGGTAGCCCCTCTTGCCAGCTTTGTAAGTCATCTCATAGAGGCGCCCTTTATTGTCGTACCAGCGGACTGCGCCGTGTACATCTAAAGCAGCGTCTTGAGTACCAGGATTCAAAATGGCGCCTTGTTCCGTTCGGGACGAGCCATCACTTGCGTCGTAACTGAAATTTGAAACAATGATTTTAATAATAAACGTTAAGGTGTTTCGGCCTAGACGAGTGGTAATACCTATTACTAATACTTAAAGACGTCGTTTTAATTTTTTTCCATGTGGAAGAATAGTCGATAGTCACTACCCCTACTCTTCCCGGGGTTTTATTACGGTGATTTTAAATTCAAAATTACCGAAGATACATAAAGTACATATACTTAAAACGACTTAAAACTCTCACACTAATCGATAGAAATCTAGTCAAATGGAAACAAAACGCTTTTTGTGCATAGGAATGGATGCCAATACAAGACAAAGTCTACTTTTATTCGACACTAAATTAATTCGTACATCTAATTCTCCATTAGTTATTATTATTTTGACGACCCATTTGGTGTTGCGGTTGAGACGTCGGCTGCAACATTTGTGTGCACCAACATGACTGTTTGTAATGGCCTGGGTGTTTCCTATGTATATGAAAAAAAAAACGTTTGAAGGGAAATCACTTGTGAATTATAGGCGTCAGTTTATACTAACCTCTAATTAAATAAAAAACAATGTTTTACTTATTTACCAGCAATACTTTTAAAAAAACCAAATGAAACTTCACCTTCGTAAATATACACAAAAATATGTGTAGGTGTATAAGGTTAAAGTTATGAGACTTGATCATTAAAAATTCTAGATTTTCGTATTAAATTACAGAAAATCTATTCTAAGATATGGTAATAGGATCAGTGTGATACCAAACAATTCCTTTAAGATTTATTAGGAAAGAAAACTTACAGTATAAACTGTGTAACTAATTTGAAAAAAGTTTTAGTAAGTTGCCTTTTAACATATAAATTTATTCTTTGAGCTAGCTATTGTTTTCATTTTGATTAAGTTGTTTTGGCAGGCAAATGCTGTTAGTGAAAAATTTCTAACAGGTCATCTAATACTCGTTTATTCTGGAAGTATTTCTTACGAATATAGACGGCATGCTGCAACGGTATCATTAAGTAAAACTACTTCTATTCGTATCCTGCCTTAGTAATAGAAGTAAGTACAAGCTGTCGACCGCTAACTTAATATTACTATTAGGTAAATAATATTAAATATCCACTGATATAACGAATAAGAAATTTAAGTAGATTAATATTTATTGTGTCTTGTACTAAGTCATCGAGGCGTGTTATAACGGACGCTGCGATGTATGAGCCGTTTAACATGGAAACGGAACAGCCGTGTTTTTGTGAAACCAGTCATCTTGTCGTACTGACTTCTTTTAGGGAGATGTGAGCATGCTATTATTAACGGTAGTATTATTTTGTAGCATGAGCTGTCACTTCATAAATGTCATGTTTCTTATAATACATTTATGCCGAATAATCAGTAAGGATATTATAATATCAAAAAAGAGTAATTTGTAGAAAAATAGCTTAAGCTCTTTTAAAGAAACGGTACAAAATTTATTTAAGAAAACTGTGATTATTTTAATAATCAACCATTTAACTAGCCCTTAACATTCCATCAGCGGAGTGTGCCAAAGCATTGGCGCTCCCAAATAATTATCATGATTATGAGAAGATTCGTCGATTTTCCACTACACGGCCTCTATTTAGGACTGTTTACAAAAAATCAATATGCATTGACAATATACATTAGTAGAGAACAAACAAGTGATGAAGTGTTTGTGTTTTCATGATAAATATATATATATAATATATATATATAAAATGTCAGTGGATTTTTTTTTAATTACCAAATGCCACGATAAGCACAGCTAACATGGAAGCAGTTTTGCAAATCGAACCTTGAACTTCGAAATTGTTATTTGTCGATCATCACTTATATAAGGACACGTTGTAATTTACGCGTATAACAGTTTTTAAAGAGTACCGACAAGTTACGGTACGAGATTTAAATGATGAAGTTTATTCAAATGTCAGTATATAAGTTCAATCAAATTGGTGTAACGCAATGGACGAAAAGATCGTTGTCTATTTTTTAAACTTTTCCTTATTATTTAAAAAGTACTCATTACTACTCCAAATTAACTTTTTTGTGTTTAACAGTTGTTACATGTATCATCGGTCATTAACATTTGGAATAATCCATGTCACCATAATGCTTACACCTGCGGGTAATGAACTGTAGACAGAAGTAGATATCATTTTGACACATGAATGGTAGATTCCGGTAACGTTGCCAGTACATAATATATTATACATGTTAGAACATTTTTAAAAGGGTATATAGATAAGGTTATCTGTATGAATAAGAAAGGATTATTAATATGCATATGTTTACTGTCCATTTTGCATTATCATATCTTGTCATGATCTAAGCATCTAATTTTAAAAAGATGAAATATAATTTAATAAATATTATTTTAAACTCAGTGATTAGGGTATTTGATAATATTTGTTTATCCAACAGGGCACTTTACAATAATTGTAAAGTATCTAGATGGAATTATGTAGGGAAAAGTGCTTTTAATGTAAAACAATTTTAAAATTAAGTTTTTATGCTTTACTAGTTTGGAGACGGTATCACCAAAGCTCGCGATACTAGCCTAACCTAAACCTTGTTTGGTAGACATTGTTGGTTGTGCTAACTTTATTTAAGGATATATTTTTGTTATTAAGAAACGATTACGTTTACCCTACCTTATGTCACTAATGCTTTAGCATAAAAGTTTAGATATACTTCGGATATACGAAGGTGTAAAACATTAAAATTAATGATAGTCTACTGCTGAACTGGCTTTATGGAACTCAACCCGTTCTCATCTAAATATTTTGTCCCAAATCCGCCTCTTATTGCACCCGCGGGAAAAGATAGGATGTTAATAATTGTATTCTTAATATTCTTATGTATCGTATTATTACTGGGTAATACGATATTTTTATAACGATAACCGATGAAATATTTTTAAGAATTCAATTTAGAATAAAATGTATTTATGTACGACGCCACGTAGATTATGATCGGTGTATCTACCAATGGCTAAATTCCATCAATATTCAAGACCATTCATCGTCATCATCAGCTCTTTAAACATCCCCAACGAGGGGCACGAGCCTACCCGTACGCGGGTGTATAGGCCTTAGTCGTCCACGCGGCCCAGTGCGGATTGGCCGACTTCACGCACAACCTTTGAATCTCTTCTCAGGCGTGCGCTGGTTACTTCACGACGTTTTCCTTCACCGTAAGAGCGTCGGATAACGTACAAGACCATTGTTTCATCAATCAATAGTTACAAGGAACAATATACATCTAGTCTGATAACGTTTGAATTATAATCTACCAAAATTTAGGTTGAGATGTTCCTTTTAAAAGAGCGAAGGTCAATGACAATGACTTTTAATGTTACATTTTTGCATATCATTCCTTCAATAAAAACTACGTTGTTCGTATCATGTTGATCTAATTCTTTTAATACAGGTTTGAAAAACGTCGCAAGTGCTATTTATAATTTTTAAATTGATGTTATTGGAATAATATATGTTTGCAATTATTTATAAACATCGACCAATGAATAAGTAATGAACAGCAGTGTAGATGATTAGATTTCTAGTCATGAACTATATATTTTTTGCGGAATGTTGATCATAAATCTCTGTTTTTATACTATATATAAATAAGAGTGTTTGTTTGTTTGAACGCGCTAATCTCAGGAACTATTGAAAAAAATGTTTCAGTGTTAGATAGCTTATTTATCGAGGAAGGCTTTATAGGCTATATATTATCACGCTACGAGCAATAGAAGCGAGGCAGCAATGAATAATGTTTCAAAATCGGGGTATTTTCATACTTGGAACTATCGCTGCGTACGCTGAGTAAACGGTTAAAGTTTCACAAAAGTCATATATGAGAGTATTGTTCTCCTTTTAAAGGTCTACAATAAAGTCCGCGACAGCATTTGTCTATCTTTTAAGGTTAGCTCAATATAACATATTTTTGCTAAAAAAAAATCTGAAATTGACCCCGAAACCTTTAAAGTTGGAGGGAGGGGAATCCTATGTATAGTGATACATATATGTATATATATATAAATTTATCCCGAATTAAATGCGAGTGAAGCCGCGGGAAAAAGCTAGTCTTCAAAGCTAGGCAAAAGCGGTTTCAACAAAATTAACCATTTATCTTAGTAACATTATTTTTTTGTGTAAAATAAGATGTGAATCGTTCGAATACACTCTATTTTATTATTATAAATTGTATATTTATTTTAAAAAAATGTTTCTTCCATGTTCATAGGTAAAATTCATCTTGCAAAACAATTAGGAATCCAAATAACACATACGTAGAGTCTCAAATTAGATAATAATTAAAACTAAATACATTGAATTAGAGGTTTAATACTGAAGATACAAACCTGTTACGTGGGAAATGGGTGCATTTGTTTATCTAACTTATTTTTGAATCATTTTTCGCATAATAATTAATGTAAATAACCTCATTTAAGCGTTTTGGTACATTCCACGACATTGTTATCGTAGCGAAGGACAATTAACGCTCGAAAGGCAACTTTCTGCATATTAGCTAGACGTAAAGGCGTAAAATCGGACAGATCAAAGCTCACCTTAAGAACCGTAACATCCTTTTAAAACTATATATGGGGTGTTTGGCGCATGAACCGATAGGATTTTTGTAATATGTGTGTGGTTGATTATACTTATAACTGCGTCCATTTGAATATTTAGTTTAGATCGCTACGTGATCCGGAGATCGTGGGTTCGAATCCCGGGCATTGCAGAGTGTGTGCTATTATACGGGCTGGCTGCCAACATATTCATCCCAGTTCAGTTTCAATTCCAAGACAATTCAGGCTAAATTACTTTAATGTATTGAAAGAAAGATAATTCCTTTCTTTGGAAAACACGTTAAACCTGGCCTAAGGTCCTATTCCATAGAAATAGTTAACACCTACCAATCTGCATAAGGCCCGCATGGTCGACTAGAGATTGGGCTTCCCCAAAGCTATTCTTTGGGAAAGGGCCCCTGGGCCTTGCAGTGGGACGTTATAGGCTGATAATACCACTTAATGTTTTTAAGCAATGCATTTGGAACACTACTTCTTGTTTTATTCGAAGTAGGTGAATCTTTATGGCAGATATCCAAAGATTTTCGTTTTTCCAACAATGAAACATTGTTTACTTTCTACAAAATTATGCCGAAAGACCTCGTCACGTATGAAGATAATCGGGTTACACCAAACACGTAAGGGCAATATAAAGGCCAATTAACATAAACATGACGTTCATACTGTTTGGTGCGCAAATATTTTCCTTGACAATCTATGGTGAGTGTGCACAGTTTTGCTTTCCTTTTCGTTAGTATTCTAAAGTGCCGATTGAGGTTAGTAAATAGGAACGTAATTTGGTTTGAATGGATTGTCAATAATGTGATATCACTAACCTTGCAATACACGGATTTCAAAATAAAACGACCAAATTATTTTAACAAATTATTCGGCTGAGTGTTTAGACAGGCATGCTATCCATAATAGGTACGAGTAGTATGACTTTATTAAATTTTATTACACATAAAAGCTTATTATGGCGGTTCCTAAAGCCTCTACGTGGGCCTGAACAAATTCTTCAAATGACCATCGTTTTGACCGAGAATGCATATAGCTATCTGAATAAAAATCACGATAATATAGTTATGATTATCTGCCACATAATTTTTTTTTTATGGTAAGCAGATAAATAGGAACTCTGTGAAATATTTAAGTCTAAGAAGTCTAAATAATTAATAGAAGTGAACAGGTTCTTACAATCTGTTCACTTCTAATGACATCTTTACTATAAAATCATACAATGTAAATACTTACTGAAATTTGTATGAATTAGGCATGTTGTTGGTATCTTGCTCGTAATTAAGTACTTGTGGTCGAGCTTGGTTATTGATAACGGGTGGCTGCCAACATTTGAACCAACATCGCGCCAACAATCTGGAAACCCAATAATGATAAAATGTAAGCCCTAAATAGAAAGTATCACGGTCGTTAATTT
>PQWD01003002.1:164800-264513 GCA_019425675.1 Leucinodes orbonalis | reverse complement strand
GGTGTTGTCGTACTTATCTCTGTTAACAGGTAAAACTGTTATACTTATTCTATTATAATAAAAAAACATACACTTTGATAGGTTATACCCGTAAAAAACACTTGCATTTTATTTTGTATGGGAGAGTCATGCTTCTGGCCGAATGGACCGGAATGATACACACAACTTTATAGAAAAACCAGCGTGAAAGAACGCATGCAGTCTGTTTTTATGGTAAATTTGAAATGGTAGACACCATCAGAAATTAATCTACTATATACAACTACATTTAAATTATAAACATAAAATTTGTAGAATTGTAGTAGTTGTACGGTCTCCTAGTACAGACGTTATTTGCTTAAAAGGAGGCTCCAATCACTGAACATTTTAATGTATGATACATTTTATGAAATAAAATATTTATTAATATTATTGATACCGAATTTACAGAAGGATTGAAAAAGCATGACCGGGCCTATCCAGTATAATACGTTGCGAGCAGTGCCTTCTTGCGTTGATCTTGAGCGACCACGCCCGTCCGTCATGCGTCGTAATCCTCCTCGCACTGCATCACGATTACTGTTCCGATCGCACTTGATATAACGGCCTATTCGTATAACGATTCCATTTTTAAATCAAATCGCCTTCGTCAATGATATAAATCACAAATACTATTTTTCTTGTGACATACGGATGGACGGACAGACAGACATGACGAATCTATAAGGGTTCCATTTTTTGCCATTTGGCTACGGATCCTGAAAACAATATTATGTTTTAGCCAATACACATTAGGTATATTTAATAAACAGACATTTTTTTTACCTAAAATATAATATAAACAAATTACGTTCAAGACCACACAGTAGAATTTAAATAATGTGTGCGTTTAATAAAACTACGTTCATTACATTAATCTCGTTGTTATTTCTTAATATTTTGTCTCTGATATCATGTTCATCCAGCTTCCACGTTTAAGGCTAGTGCTTCAATCTGGACACTATTTTTTTATTACTACATAAGCGTATCACAATTGCACATTTAACCCGTTGACCGTCAGGATCCACAAACATCGGAAATCCTATTGTTTGTAACGCTTTAAGGCGTCTGTGGCGGTCAAAGGGTTAACTTGATATTTACGATTTGATGATGCAACATCATGATCTCTGTTGTCATTTATTATCAACGGTTATTTAATAAATTTTTTTATTTTTAAAATTAAAACCATTAAAAAAAATAAGTACACAGTACCGTAAGGTAAGTGGCAATGACACCTATAGTGGTGATGCTCTACTTTTCATTAATTCTACGATTCCGTTTTAGGATCTTTAACAGTGTTCCCTAAACGAGTTCATGGTGTGTTT
Source organism: Leucinodes orbonalis (assembly GCA_019425675.1). Lineage (NCBI taxonomy): Eukaryota > Metazoa > Arthropoda > Insecta > Lepidoptera > Crambidae > Leucinodes > Leucinodes orbonalis. Next base: position 263,170 of record PQWD01003002.1, on the reverse strand, counting down.
GAGACATAGTTATCCCACCAAAAACTTGACATGTAACGTGTTGCCAAGACGACTACATAAGATTTGCCCTGTGAAAAATATTAGATCTCGTGTAAAGCCAATTTCTGAATCTACAGAGCCTAACTACCGACCCCAACAAATACTACATATCAGAAAATATATATGGTTTTGCCGTTTCGCCACCTCCGTGCAGATGATGCGAATATTTAATTTTTGATCTGAAAAAAGCAAAGTAACAGTTTCCTTGCTGAAAAAAATATATAACATGCAATTAGAGCACACATAAAATAAATTATTGAAGATTAAGAAAACACATGAAAAAGGTATTGCAAAGCTAGCCAACCGATACAATAATTAATTATAAGCAAAATTTACCTCTTAATAGGAAAGAGAGCGTCGGTGGCTCAATGGTCCGAACTGTTGCCCTCCTACCGGGAGGGCTGAGGTTTAAATCCCGCCCGTGCCAATGTGTTTTCGAAATTATACGTACGTTATCCGACGCTCTTACGGTGAAGGGAAAACATCTTGAGGAAACCTGCGCACTCAAAGGTTGTGCGTCAAGTCGACCAATCCGCACTGGGCCCCGCGTGGACGACTGAGGCCTAATCACCCTTACCGGTAGGCTCGTGCCTCTCGGTGGGGACGTTCAATGAGCTGATGATGATGAGGAGAGACAGGTGTTTGCCCAGCAACCGGCTGTGATAGATTCAAGAGAGAAATTTATTTTCTTAAATTATATTTTTTTATTAATTTTTGTTTAAATACAATTCTGTATCAAAATAATATAACACTTTGTAATAATACTAACACAAAATGTACAAACAAATTGGCTACAGTTATTCGTGTCGCAAGTTTCTATAAAATCTACAATGTTTGTGCATGTTCATGCAGAAGGTCAGTGCCTGAGGACTTGTTCTTAAGATTTTGCACGGTAATTGTATATCGAGAACGTATGATTTGGTCCTACCTATAGACCGAGATAAAAGAATTCATAATAAATACAGCTGCTTTATCTCAATAATTTATTGACTGTTAATTGATAGTGGCGTGACATCTTCAGATATTAACGTGATCATCAGCATCCAACCTTTAGTAGTCATCTAGAGTTCAGAAGAGCTCTATGGCACTGAATTCAAACCGAATCAAAATTATAAAATGAATTAAATTTACAATATTGTTTCCCATATAATTTATTTTAATTTTCGCTTTCAAATAAAAACTTTTTTGAAGTTGTTTTAGCGTTCTGTGATATATTTTGATCTCTTTTTTACTACTTTCGACAAAATGGAATTTCTTTCGCGCAAAGTTAAATCAAACGGCCATACTGACAGCCGTCACATGAATGGCGCAGGTGCAGTTTGCAAAAATAACAGGTGAGTTTTCTTTTACTTATTGTACCAATAAGGTACAATCCAAAAACAATAGTGAGTTTTGCAAATACACAGCAAATAGCAAATACGCATAGAATGTAAAATATTATTTAACCTTATCAATGTCAAAATGATCATTTAATTGTTCCTTGCCTTGCACGTGAAAAGATAACCAAAGGTTATTTAATTTTAGCAATATTCATATCAAATAAAAAGAGTAAATGATTTGTAATATTGTTTGTCCCAGAATTTTTATCCTAATTAAAGAAAGTAAGAAATAATTTATTGGTTCACAAAAAAATACATATAAAACAAAAACAGTCAAAATACAAAAAACATTTCAACATAAATAGGTTATATTGAAGGTATTTCAAATGTGTAAACCAAATCGGTTGCCACTCAGCTTTTCTGTCTCAGATACGGGTAGCTGTGACGTTGATTTTACTTGGAACCGTTATTGTAAGTGAGAAGAGGACACCAAGCATACATATAAGTTGATGATAGTAAGGTAGATGAGTTAGTGAGTGAGGGTTTGTGTGTATGTGATGGTTTCTTAGATTTATTTTCGTAGATGGTTTTTTACAATAAAAATATAAAATAAAAAATAGAGGTTTGTTAGTACTATGATATTTGTACATTAATTTTTTGAGTTTGAATTTAAATGAAGCTACAAATTTGAGAGTTCTTATAGGAAGTGGTAGATTGTTCCGTTCCATTTAATTCAATCTTTATTTATAGTTTATAGCAGTGATATTTAAAAGCTAATATAACTTCTTTTTAGTGATCTTACAGGCTGCTAAGCAGTCAGTGTTTCACCGGAAGAACTTTGGGGTGAATCCATGATATATTTATAATACACAATGTAGAGTTGGTATAAATGAAGTAGTGGGTTTTTATTAACAAAATTATAAAAAATGTATATTTAATATGTAGGCATACTTTTAGATTTAGACAAGTAGGTAAATGTAGAGGCGTTTGCAGACATATAGATAACAGTACAGAGATACAGTTCACGTAGCAATCTACCAAGAGTAGGTTTAAATAAAAATACAAGATTTTTTGGAATTCGTATCGTGTACACATATATATGTTTTGTAATTATTAAATTTTTATTTGTATACAAATTACCTAGCTACTAACATAATCATTACCGGTTATTTGTGAATATCCACATTATTTTTTATGGAAGAATACTTTACCTATTTTGCCGGTCAAACATAAAAACACAACTTACACCGGGACTGCTAAAGTCACCATCACCAACCGCATTTGCATCCTGCCCAACAACCAACGAGACACGGGTTATCCGCTAACTTGCGAGATGGGAGTACACCATAGATATATATACTAAAGACCTTTAGTCTATATATCTATGGAGCACACCATGCATCGGGAAAAACTTAGTCCAGCAGACTTCACGGCTTTAATGATGACAATGTAAAATACGTTTCAAAATTGCCTCCCTAATATTGCATAGATTACTAGCTTTTGCACGCGGCTTCGCTCGCATTAAATTCGGATAACACGGTACTTTCATTTATCACTATACATAGGATTTCCCCTCCTCCAACTTTAAAGGTTTCGGGGTCAATTTCAGATTTTTTTAGCATAAAATATGTTATAGTGAGCTAACCTTAAAAGATAGGGATATGCTGTCGCGGACTTTTTTGTAGACCTTTAAAAGAAGAACAATACTCTCATACATGACTTTTGTGTAACTATAACCGTTTACGCAGCGTACGCAGCGGAAGCTCCAAGTATGAAAAAATACCCCGATTTTGAAACAATTTTCATTGCTGCTCCGCTTCTATTACTGTAGCGTGATGATATAGCCTATAGCCTTCCTCGATAAATAAGCTGTCTAACACTGAAAGAATTTTTCAAATCGAACCAGTAGTTCCTGAGATTAGCGCGTTCAAACAAAAAAAACAAACTCTTCAGCTTTATATATTAGTATAGATTTGTATGAGAAATTAGTTTGGCACATATTATTCAAGTTACAGAATCCTACTTAGAGGACTTGCCTAGCATCCTTTATATTTATATCACGGTCTATTTTCAGGCAGACTGGTTTATATGAGCTGTCCATGCCGAGATCGTGGTATGGCTTGTCCTGCCGTGTTACTTAGGTACCTTAAACGCGACTCTACATTAATATAGAAGCTAGTATTTTCCAATTTTTTTAGTAATTGTTTGTGTGTTGATTATAGTTTCGTAGAAATTTTATATTGGTACTACTGTGTAGGTTTTTGCATACTACTCACTATTAATTAGTCTATAATTAATAAGCCCTGAGTATAAGGAGTAGTAAGGTTAAAAATATGTCTAGACAATATTTATTAACAATACTTAGTTATACTTTGAAATTATGCGAGTGATATGTAGAGTCATTTAAGGTGCAGCGAAAAGTACCGTTGTAACAATGATATACATTTGCAAATTTTACTAGTATTTGTATGACCTTATTTTTTAAACTAAGTATTGTTCTTCTTGTTTGTATCGGTTCCCTATAAAATGGTAATGAAACTTTCGTTTGGCCACACGTTGTTTGATTGAAATCTCAAGTTTACGTCACCTACCAATATATTTATTCGAATCATATTGATTTAAAGAATGAATAAACTAATTTAAATCATGACAATCGTCAAATAAGATAAGAATATATGTACACACAATATCTTCTCTTCAATCTTGTATTTGAAACTTGTTTTTGCATTAAAATATAGTCGTATTGTTGTCGGCTGTTTATGAGAGTGCCTATAAAATCAACCACAAATGGAACGCTCATAACCACAAATATTCATATTCGATTCAAAAAATTCTTATCAATTTTCGACAATAACAAAGACCGCAATGCGTCCATGAACCCGCGCTTTCCCACGGGCGCGAGTGCCGCGCGCGCCATCTGTTATCGCCCGACCGAGACCGCACGCTGATTTTCTGTTGCTGAAAGTTTTCCCGCTTTCCCAGGAGCGAGACCGCAATGAGTCCGGCGCCCTCCGCGCACCGTGACAAAAGTGGCGCTCAGATCGCCGCTGTCAAACAGTCGCTGATCGCCAGCGGAGGAAAGTGCACGTACGACGTTATGGAGCGCGATCGCATCGGACTATGGGAAGCGGTGACGGACAGTCCACCAGCCGTCTGTCGGGGCTGGACCGGCTCAAGCACCCTGGTCTTAACAAGGTAAGCCCTCACTTTATATAACAATTGCCGAAAATTGGTTAGGTCATGGTTGCACGCATTGCCGGGCGGAAGTGTTTGCCTCTTACCAGCAAATTGTATCATGCACACTGACCCAGTTGAGTGACAAGCCGGCCCGTGTCCGTCTATTGTATTGTAATGTTTGTTTTGAACTTTATTCCCGGCGTCGAAGTTCACGTGTGCAAAGGCGCGTGTCAACAAACTTCGCTCACCTGATGTTTGCTGTCAAATGAACGGCTTGAGGTTGCATAATGAGGAAAATATACAAACATGCCAATTAACACTATTTGTAGTATTTGTTACATTATTATAATGTAGATGTAAATCGCGGTTTTATTGTACGCAAATTATTCCTATAGTTTGAAAAATTGTGCGCGAAAACTTTTAAGGGTTTATTATTTTAAAATCGATAACTTTGTTGTCTTGAAATGAAAGTATTTACCCCCTTAATAATAAAATTGGATCTTTAGTTGAGAAAGATTTACTCCTAACTCGTGGCATCTCTCTAATTCAACGATTGACCAACGCTTAACATTTTAATAATGTCATTTATCTCTTTAATAACTATTATGAAACATATATATTTGAAATCTTGGATAGGTATTAACATATGTGTATGTACATATCCTAACTACAGACTTTCCGAAATGAAGCGTAATGACGTAACTCTATTACGTGCTCTCTTAAATATTTTCGCAACTAGCATCTTAATAATGGCTCTACATTGGATATAACTACGTATAAAGAAGTAGGGTGAAGTAAATATCTCTTACGCAATTCAATTACGAAGCGTAATAGGATGTAGGTAATAATTAAAGTATAATATTACTAGTGCATAGCCTGTTGGCTGTCAGTAATAGGACCTATAAAATACTGAAGATTTATGAAAATTCGATGATTTCATATTGTTTTTCCGATATAAGTGAAATAAAATAAATATAAAATGGAAAAGATAATAGATATTTATAATATTCGATATATATTATATACATAACTACCTATAATAATATGTAGAGTTTGTATAATAACAATTTCAAATATTTTGGATTAAAAAAGCTTACACAGATACTTTTGAATCATTATGTAATATTATGATTTTTGTTTTCTTAAAATCTATCCCCAGTTTTTAAAAAGTAGGAATCGTCGAGAAATCAGAAATATATAGGAAGGTATGTGTCGTAAATATGACCAAGGTCATTTGAAACTATGAAGTTGTTATTTATTTGTATGCAACCTCGAACACTATTATATATGTATGTTAAGAATTACATGTTACTAGATGGGAGAAAAACATCTGAAATGTAGACTTCACCCTTCTCAGAAATGTTCGTAAACAGTGTAGGTTTTTATAAGACGGTATCTACGTACTCAAATAACCCAATTGGACCGTACTCAAGGAGTTTTCGTGTCTAGGACTACATCTAAGTGAACGGATCAAGATATATGGCGTCAGCGAAAGGAGCAAAGGGGGGCGAATAGGCGGCAAATAGTTAAGTACCCCTCAGGCAACCCAGACAGGGGTTGGGACCCGCCAATTTATGCCTCAAACCCATTCTTCACCCTCAGCTATTTTATTCATTTTGAACTGTAATGTAAGAGAATAAAGTTTAAAATAATGTGGTCATTTTGACGAAAGCATGGTTTAAGGTTAATGTAAGGGTTGACCGCTTGTTATACATTTCAGTGCACAACATGAGCTTATTTTACTATATTTCAATAAAGTGATGAAAATAAAAAACAATAATAAAATCCTTAGAAGTTTACGATAGACATGTAGTGTCGAGAGGTCACGGGAAAGCAGAATACCTTTGTCACAACCTCTGCTCTTCCCGCGGGTGCTGTAAGATCAGCTTATTATCAAATCATTCAGAAATTATCGAGTTTCGGGATATAGTACATACCGGTGTATCTAATTCTCCTGTCAAGATTGGAAGTACGACGAGGAGGCCCTAAGCCCAGGAAATAACTAGCTGTTGAAGTTTATAGTTTTGACGTCGTTTTCTCTATAATTAATGGCCTAAAAGGAAATTAAACCCTGGATGGATGTTGTGATAAATATTATTTGTCTTGGTGTTATGAGTCTAAAATTTTCAAGTAAAAAGTCAGGTATAAATGAGTCCGGGGTGAGTATGAGTCTTACGAAGTACTTTTATAAGTAATCAACTTTGAAATGACGTCGTCACAAAATGTCCATATGCTGTCAAGGTCGATGGCTATCCTTATATTGAAAAAGCACTTTAGGGTAGGCCATCTATCTAAGACCACCGTATGTTAAATCAACTTGAGCATTAATTTGTCATTTAATCAGTTTTTAGATGCGTGAAAGGATTCATTGCTAGTAAGTAAAATACATTTTGGAAAACAAATTTTACGACATAACATCATAATATCACACATATGACAGCATTTTTCATGAGATGCCAATAGACAAAAGGTTATTAGTTGATACATAAGTAGGTACCTACCTATCAAAACTATTTCCCTATGAACAACTTGAACGCTCAAATTCGTAGCCTTACTTAAAATACTTATAATTGTCCCAACATATAACCCGCATAAAATGTGATACAAAAGAAAATCATTTGTTAAAAATTGCAAAGAAAACTTATACATTGCATTTGCCACTAAATCTTCCTTTATAAAGCTGCAGTTTCTGCTCTTGAGAGCTTTTATAACCGGAGCACGTAAAGCTCTGCTTTCTTAGATCGTCCTTTGTACCGTTATTTTATTTTACAAACAACAATGAGTGCTATAGAAACAAGTTCTTTAGTACCAACAAAAAGAGAAGGAAGATTACATTTTTATCATCTTTACTATCTTTATTATGTTAAAATTATATTATCAAATGAAAATGAGCGTCGGTGGCTCAATGGTGTGGACTGTCGCCTTCCTACCGAGAGGGCTAAGGTTCAAATCCCGACAAAATTTTGACCTTGACGTGTCATAAAATGTGTTTTCGAATATTCGAAAATATATGTACGTTATCCGACGCTCTTACGGTGAAGGAAAACATCGTGAGGAAACCTTCATGCACGCCTGCAAAGAGATTCAAAGGTTGTGTGTGAAGTCGTCCAATCTGCACTGGGCCCGCGTGGACGACTAAGGCCTAATCACTCTAAACGGGTAGGCTCGTGCCCCTCGGTGGGGACGTTTAATCATATAGTATTTGATTTGAGCTCCCATTTTGCGGCTCCGTAGTCAAAACAATCTTGATTTAATGGAACGTACCCACAACTTTATGTTAGCTATCAATATTATTACCTTAATTGTATTAGTTTATCATTTAATATCGATAGCCAAAATTAAAATGGCATTTAATTACATACCTAACTACATCAATGTAAATTCACAGCACAATATTATTTTAAAAACTTAATGTAATGAATAATCTTATTAGTATAATCGATCGCTGTGCTATAAATGATAGTATACTTTGAAAATTGCTGTCTCACGTCTACAACTATGTCGGTTAAAGCTGTACGTCCTTATTGAATGTAGACGGTGAATCTATCGATTTTGTACGTCCGGTGCTCACTAGCCTACAACTCACGGCGCTTGCTTTTCATATCGCCAATTAGTTTAAATCGATACCGATACCTTTTTCACGTTTGATGGTTACCTTATTCAAGGTCGATAAATATTTCTTATACATTGAAACCAAGAAAAGTGCGATCACAACAATAAGGCGACTGTTGGATGAGAAAAGCGATCGACCGAGACACGAGTAGGTACCTGACGCAAAATTGGAGAGACTTATGCCCAAAAATAGATTGCGTCAGAAGTGAAGATAAGCTAAAGTCAATAGAGTGAGTTTACTGAACATATTGTACAAGTTGTGACAAGGAGGTAGGCAGTGTATATATGCTTGAAACCTTTATGCCAGTATTCATTTCTTTTGGTACGATAACGGTTAATATAGATGAAAAGGATTATATAAATATATCTGCTATAAGAGAAATTAGTAGAATAGTGTTTGTAATAGAAATTTACAATTAATTTTAATTTACGATTTACAACTAAGCACAACCTATTAGATTCTATTAGAGAAATTAATTGACATTCCATTATTTCCATATCGAATGAAAGCATACCAAACTTATGAGTGCAGGTGCTATGGCGGCGGTCGTTTCGTATGCTATAGCGTCATTATAATTCATAATATTCTTGGTTTTACCACAAATGTTTAAACGCGTTTTGTCTATTAATAATTATATCGAATGCTTTGATGACGCAATATGTTCAGATTGATGAAAGCGGGTAAAGTTGGTAGTTTTATAAAGTTATAAATAATACTTTATTAAATGCAATATCACATTCCTTGTGTTAAAAACAAAGGTATCCACAATAATCAATGATTAAAAAGGTAGAGAATAATTGCCTAAACTTTGAAGAACAAAGTCAAGATCGAAGACTTAATTTTATGTTTCTTTATGCTAACCCTAGACCTTAAGCTACCCAATTTCATCCCTAAACCTTCAGCTATCTTAGCTAGATTGAGTAATGACCACATAAGTGCAATATTCTATAATGCTGCCAATATACAACACAATAATAATTTTAAATATAGGGAGGTCTCACGAACAAAAAATGAATAAGTATTTCTAAGGAAGTGTCCTACTCCAGTCCCTGTACTTCGAAGTTTAGGCTTATAAACACAATTCCTACTCCTAATAATATAACGTTAAAATCACATCATAAGTCTAAAATAATTCGCGTTCTTTTAAATTAAGCTATAGTTAATTAGTTTAATATAACTAAATTTGAAAGGCGTTTCAATTACAACTTGGTTTAAATTATATCTTACTAAATACTAGGTAATTAATTTTAATGAATAAAAACGCTATTATATTTATAAGATTATCATTTTACATTTATCTTATGTCGTGCTTGTTTATTCATTACTTAAAACTTGTGGAAAAACCAATTAGAACCAACTGTAAAACCAATTTAGGAAGGGTTCTAGGGACGGGTAGACCGCATCCATTTTCTCGCGGTAAAGGGTTAGTTTAGATGGTTAATGCTTTATGTAAAATAGGCAGTGGATACCTGTGACCCTTTGATTTGCATTAGTACGAACAGATGCTTTCATTATTTTCATTGAATCAATTCCACGTGTATTCATTTTGTCTTTACAAAATGAATACAAGTGGAATAAATTCAATTAGAAGAAGGAAAAGTATTAGAAAGAAACAAACAAGTACATATTAAAATTCATCTACGGAATAAATCGTACTAAGTGATTTGAATCGAAAAAGCGAAATTCATTACCGGCTTTAGTGTTTGCTTCGAGAATACAAATTTTGGGTATCTTGAAGTTGAGAGTAAATAAATAGGCATTTTCTAGCTCCTAGACGTTGCCGCTGATTAACAATAAGCCTTAATCAAACGCTTAACTTAAGGTTTAAGGATGGACTCATTTATTTATTTTTATTTGTGAAAGTGTTGCAAAACTAGGTTTATCCTGAGGGGTAAATATAGTGTTTTAGTTTAATACTAATGTTGAATGATTTTATCACTTACAATTTTACATATCGTTTTATTCCATGTGGCAAATAATTGCAATCAATCTTTAAGTCCTAGGTCAACAAATGTAGGTCTCATGCGAAAGCCTATTGCTATTCCGACGCAATTAGTACTAAGCAGCTGGGTATGAGCCTAATGACATCGTAAGCCCCACTTGTACATACACGTGCGCCTACTAACGCAATAAGGTTTTATAATGGGCTTGACGACAATTTATATTTATAGCAAAGGACGGTTTTATGACAACTTTGGAAGTTACGATTGTGATTAATGGCTTAAAAGTCGTAAAGATGATTACTGTCTTAAAAAAAACATATTTGCACGACCTAAGAACAATGAAAATTTAAAATAAAAAGTTGAGTGTGAAGTCGTCCAACCCGCACTAGGCCCGCGTGGACGACTAAGGCCTAATCACCCTATACGGGTAGGCTAGTCTCGCTCGGTGGGGACGTTTAATGAGCTGACGATGATGGACTTCTATTTCTTTTCATTGTTACGATTTTACAATACATTTACTCTGGAGACCAACTTAAGCATGTGACGACAGCCGGTTACATTTATTAGATACGGTGGCTTTAACAACTTTGTCACAGCAATGAAAACATTTTAAGTGCTACATCGTATTATTAGCGCATACAAAATAATGGTTCGTGAATATTGTGACAAAGATACTAGAGGAAATATTTCGAAATACCCAAAGGTACTCCTGAAACTCCATTAACGGCGGACAAAGAGTGATGAGTTCAGTTTGAACAAATCTTCGAAATAGCTACGTATTCGCTTAGTAACTGCAAAAGGAAAATAAATTTCTCTGCCTTTTGCGAAGGTATTCGATAGTATTGATTGCCCAGGTACTGGGAAAGGTTATCCGTGGGTGTTTAGACGTTTCTTTGAATTTTCCACTAAGCAAAAACTGCTTGCTGCTTTTATCATGAAAGCCACACTAATCAATCAAAAAAGTCCTTATAATGGACTTAAGTTTTTGAGTGCGTTTGTTAGTTACTTGTCTTCGTTTAAATGGCTCAAGCGATTATTAAAAAAGGGCGGCGAATTTCACCATATCCTCCACCCAAGCAGGTTTATACGCCACCTTCCAATCTACTTAAAGATTAAAAGTTTTATATTTAAATAGTTTTGTGTATGAAAAGGAAGTAGTCTTAAGGAATTAATGTCTCCGAGGGCCCTCGTACTTACTTGTGCGAGTAATAAAATAAAGCTAATCCTCGATCTTTGCAACGCACAATGTTATTAAAGTCTTAGTCATATTTTGTTTTTATCGTCAGGAAAAGATTTGTTAGACTTAAATTATGTGTAATCATTGCCAATCAGTCCGCTGTATTATCTACTGTTTATCATTATTATCGTATACAATAATCTAACAAAATTGTAGATTTGTTCGAAGTATTTCTTTATTGTAGCCGACTCATTCTCTATCGCGTTCAAAACGAACTCCATAGCAACACAACGTTCTTACGTTTGTTTCACCGTATCTTATAGGTCTTTTATTTTTAAAACGTATTAGTAACTTGTAAGTATAATAGGCATTGAAAATTTAAAACTGCTTTTTCTGACACGTAATTTTGTTTTGTTAGTTAACGTTTCGCTTTGTTTATTAGAAGCATTGTTTATGTTCCGTTTTCAAATATTTAGTTAACTGATAATATCTCTTTTTTAAGTTATTGCTGTATACCATTATTTTCCTAAATGTAAAACAATAATTGTTTTTCACAAATCTTTTTTAATCAGTACATATGGTCGTGACCCAAAAATATTTTTTATATTTTGACTGATTTTGTACATCTGAATCTCAATTGTTAGTAATTTTAGATACTTAGGTAGGTATAAAAAAAACATTCCAAGTTTTACTCGGTTATTCTGGGTAATATCCACTCCAATAAAACTACTGTCATATAAACGATTTCTAATATTTTTTCATGCATTGGTCGTGACGTGTTGTGGGTGTGGTTATCTACAATCAGTGGTAATGACTACACGGAGCTCAGCCATGGCAGTGGTTTGTGGTTGAGTAATGGAGTCGCGATTGCTTGATACCCGATTGTCCGACCACATATGCGGTCGGCACTTTCTTTTTGTTCTGTTGCAAAGTTCAAGGTAATTAGAACTTTAGCTTAGGAATAAAATACCGCTGTCGTATTGAACCTGTCCATTTTTAGGTATTGCCATCTCCACTAAAGTTGCCCAAACTCTGCGTTTAGCAGACCCATCACTATCGCTAAAGGTTATATAATGTAAGAAAATTGATCATCTGATGGTACGTGATACATCTGGTAATCAATTTCCCACCCATGCAGTGTTGAAGGAAACCAATTGGGTATCCTTGGTTGTCCAATTATGTTACCAGCAACAGTGCCGTCCTCTCGAAACACAGATGTGTATTTCTCAGGACAATATTTGGCTAGACGACCTCAAGACTTGGCCACCTACTACGTAGTAAACTTAAGCACAGGTAGTAGGCAGTTTTGTTTTAATTTTAGAAAACATTACAAAATTACGCATTTTAATTTTATTCTTAATAGAAAAAGTTTATGTATACAAATAATTACCTACGAAAAACCTGTCTATACTATTGATAAAACAAAGCAAGTTATTTAATGAAATTACCTTTCTATTTAAAACAGTAGGAAAAGTCGTGAACCTTTGAATTATTCATGTTAATTGTATTCGTAGCACCAACTAGGAATATTATATAGACAAAAGTACAAGGCACTTTACTTGTTTACTAGATTTTAGCATCTAGTCACAGAGTAACTTAATTTAGGCTAAGAGTGGTATTTTCGTGTACTTTATTATTGTTATAATATATAGAGTACAATACTTTATTATCAAGTACGAGTGGCAACTCTAGTATTTGGGTTTGAAACCCGCGAGACCCGGATCACGCAGCGATGTAAACAATTGAGATTCATATATATGATGTAAACCTTACGCTCAAATAAGAGCAAGAATTTGATGGTTTAATGTTTTATTATAATTTCATGTTCAATCACATAGGTTGAGATTTATACAGTAAATATATGCGTATACATATACCCATAAAATATAAAAAAGCTTATCTTTCTGCCAAATAATAACGAGGCTGCCAGTACCGTACATCAGAGAAAATGTTTCCAACAAAATATATTGAAGTTCAAACATTCCCAAAGGAAAATACTCGTGTGACGGAATCAAATTAAGGAATGCTTGAATGGTACAGTCAGCAGATTGACATTTGGTTTTATTTACTTTGTCTATTTACATTTATGTTTGCATTATATATTAAATATATATTTATCTCGCTACAGTCGCTACCTACTTTGTAAGTTAGTTAAATTTTCGATAATAAATGCTTCTCTGTGCCGTGTGGTGATGGCGGATTAGAATACAATATGTCAACACCTCCTTTCTTCCCGCTGGTGCCGTAAGAAGCGTCTTAGGGACAAACATTCAGCAAAGAACTGGTAATAGGGTCCTTCGGTATCTAAACTTTGAGATTATAGCAAGAAACTTCACCATAATGAAGTAGGCCCTAAGTCCATACGTAGACTGTATTAACAGTCACGGACTGTTAAAGTAAGATTAAATTAACGGTTTTCTTACTAACTTCTTTCTCTCTATATATCTACACAATTATAGACAGGTACTAGTTCACTTAATATAAGCTCGACAACACGAAGTTGAAAGTTCTACTATTATGTGTAAATGTAGGTATAGGTAAACTGAATACTAAAAAGTTAATTTCAGGTTAATTCTTCACTAAGCAGATTTTATAAAAAAAATATTTAAATTAATTTAATTTTAACGCTGACGCTACATTTCGTAGATGTTTCCAATTGTGAAGACGCAGCCATCTTCGCAACGATTCAAGACAGAAATGTTATTTATTTGTCTCACACTTCAGCAGTCAAAGGATGAGGATTGGTTTGGTAAATGTCTGCTTACGGACCTTTACCTACAGTATTGATTGTTGAATATAATGAAATAAAAAGGCAAATAACCAATAATAATTTACTATTGACCAGACCCTTTTTGTTCATTTGTAATGAAAACAAAGCTCCTTTGTATGTGTATTATTTAGAAATGTTCTTTGTTAACCAATTGAGTAAATTGAATAAATGAAATAGACTGCCCTCATAAGGGTAGAGGTGTGCAAACAAGAAAAATAACAAAATCCATTACCTGTGGTAAAATACTTTTCTGAAATAGCAAACGACGAGTTTTACGAGTGTTTGCCTAAGGAAAATTCTTGATAAACGTTGGAGTTTATCACAAAAGTGAAAAAGCATAGGTAAACATTTTGTTGGGACTGATTTTTTCCAATATCCAAATCAATGATTCGCGCCTAACGTTCATATATATACCAATAAATAATTAAGACAACGTAAGCTACATTCATAATTTAACCGCAATATATTATATATAGATATTTATCAATTTTTGCAAAAAACATTGATAAAAATATCTATAAGTTTTCATTAAACAATTGCGTTGCAAATACTTTTTGTTGCAATATGAACATAATATTAAAGCTGTAAATATGCGTCAGCGTGTCTAATTAAATGGTGATTGTATTCGGTTTCATCAACGCTAGCAAACCCCTTATGCATTTGCGTACAAAAGTAAATATGGGATCATAGTAGCGATTAGCGTCGTCATGACAACCAGATAACTTGGCATTGTACCTAAAAACACTTTTCTAGTTTGCATGTTGTTTAGTTCAGCATTTGTTTGCACTAGATCACATGTATCATTCGGTTATAACAGTGTTTGTTTTTTTATAAACATAAAACTTAAAAGGATGCTAATAAGTGATGTCAAAGTCTCAGTGCTTATAATTTTATAAAAAAGTGTTGAATTTATTTAGTTCCTAATGAAATTACTGTTTATAACGTGTGTACACATAATTTATAAAACATAGTATATGTTACACTTAGTTAGTTCCAATATTTGAATTAAAAGGCAGCCTATGAATAAAGGTCAAAATGGTCAATCTAAGCGAGTGAAAGCCGTCTCTTTCTTACCTTGATCAAACTATAAATAAAGCTAGGTTGTGCTATTCTTTCATTCCTTGTATCGACATTAAGACAATATAAAGCTTATTTTCTTTTCTCTTTTTTCGTTTCATCGTTTTGGCTTCATTAATAGAAATTTAGTCTTGACTATCGTTTTTACATATTATTGTGAATTTTGTATATAAGAGATATTGGAATTATTGAAAAGTTCTGAAACATTTGGCGAAGGTTATTTTTCGTTATTTCCGCACTCAATCTGTAGTGTTTTTCACATATAATGTTGTAACAGTTTATCAAAAGGTTAATCGTATAACTGAAGACTCTGATGAATCCTAAACAGAAAGAGTCTCAATTTATCTTTGCCTAGAAAAATCTATGTTCGTGTCATGTCAAGTGACAAAGGTCGCGTGTCCCTCGCGTCAACTTTGCCCGCAATCCGCACACATTTCATTCCAGAAAGTTACAGACTGCTTTTAAATACTTTTCCATATATATAGGAATGTTGCTCATATTAATGATATGTAAAATCAATATGTGTATAAAACTATGTGTTTATATCTGTAAAATTACTCAACGGTTTTTAATGCTGCTTTTTTGCTAATACACGTAGATAAAGTGATTTAAGAGGTTTATGTTTATAATAAAATATAGTTAAAAGACACTGATAATTTTAACGTTTTTAAGGTATACACCTTAAATAGCTCTAAAAAGAACTCCTTGATGGTATAATATCTGTCTCTAGGCATACCCCACGGTGACTTTTTATTGTGAACATTTTACATAAAGACATTAAGTTGTATGAATAATATCAAGAAAACGTTGCAATAATAAAGAAAATATTGTATCTACACAATAAACATATACGCTTATCCAGAAATGAACACATTATATTGTCGTAAAAAAATTTCATGGTAAATAATTTATTAAGAAGTCGAACATAATGGTTCAAAATATATTTAAGAAGACATTTCCTTAATAGCCCCGTCTCCACCTCTCTCGGCTTAATGAAAACGTTTCAAAGTGGCTGGGAATTAATCAAATTACGCCAAGAGGCGGCCCATTTAAGTTTTGGCAATTAGGAGACTTTAAGGCGATACGGCTATAAAGATTGCCGTGTTCCTTTTATATATTATTCCTTTAAAAAATATTATAAAGAATAATAGAATTATAGAACGATGAAGTTTGTACGTATTTTAAGTTAATAACGTAAAGGGGTGGATGTAAGTATATCAATGGTAATCATCAATTTAGGAAATACGTATTTGTATTTTGAAATATTTGTAACAAATAATAAATAAACACTTTTTGCATGTAAAGCAAAGACAAAACAAAAAGTGTCCAGATGTTCTTATAGCATCCTTTTTAAGGAATTTGTTATTTTTTAAATTTAAGCTTTGATAAAGGAAAGTGTCTGTTACTAGTTTCCCCGAATTCGATTCAAAAAACAATCGCTACACTATCTTTATGGAAATAACGGTTTATATTCTAATAAAATTAGAATTATTGGAAAACAGATAAATAAATAATAATATAATTTATTGAAAAAAAGAGGATAGTGTTAATTCATTCTATTACTTTTAATTTAAACCTTTCACATAATTCAATTATATTTGTGACAAATATAGTCGGACAATATATTCTGTAGCTTTTTCTTCTTGTATTTATTACAAGTTAAAATCAACTTCAGTAGATGCTTGTTTTGAATAATACATATATACGTATATATTATTTAATCTGTGATAATACCTATTTGCGATTGCCTAGTACCTACCAATCACATTAGAATCGATCCGACCGTGCCCAATGTCGACTGGTGTTAATTATAATTGATATTTTAATCATATATTGTCATTACACTAATCATACCAAATAAGTGCTGATATGTACTTAATGTACGAATTAATTTATTACAACCAGATTATAAATGGATTACAATCTAAAACATGTTATCTACAGTTTCAAATCGTATTGGGCAATATCCGATCTTGTTTACAAAACAAAATCGTTTCGAAACTACTAGTATAATCTGTATGAGAGTTTTTTGTTTGTAGGTACAGTTTAATCGGAAATTAAGACATAAAATTGGACGCATTTGTTAAATCAATGTTTTAAAAGATACACATATTGAAACGTAAATACGAAGTTAGATTTACCATCTTTCTTTATAGATATACTTACGTCTATATTTATTTGTTAATGATTATTGCCAGTTTGTTTAGTATATTGCAGGCCGAACCACCATTGGTTATTTTTTTAATTTAATTCCTTTCATCCCCCTGATATTATGGTCAGGGACCTTATTTTTAATTTTATTTTTGATTTATTTTTTGATTTTTCTTTGAACTATTCATATACGGTAAAAAACTTACACCTTTCCCTAAATGTAGCAAACTTATCAATAGGCAAGCAACTATTGGAGCAAAAAGTATCGGTCATATTGATTTCCTTCGCCATTAGGCGTTACCCACTGGAGGGAGTGTACCCACTTACACCTTACCTTTTATCATAAACAAGGAGGTTTTTAACAGTTCCTTCTCTATTAGATCGATCAGTAATATGAAGATAAAATATGCTGTGATTCACACACACAAACTGCATGTAGTGATTTGTTATTTGGCAAGCTGCACGAAAAAGCACAGTCGGGTATAAACTCGATTTTCAAAGACGTTACGTAAATAATAAATATATATTGTTAGTTTATATCAAACAAATACCCACTGACACTCACATAGCAACCCTCTAATCTTAAACTAAGCATTTAGCCTGGAATACGGTAAACACCGAGACCATACAAACAGACATGTTCATGCACACATATGTTGTACTGCCCGGGTATCGAACTCGAAGCCCTTGATGTAAAGCCGATCTCTTTCTCAACTGCTACACCATATAGTAATAGTATAACATCGGATACGTGTCGTTCTCTAATTACGGCCACCTGCTAGCAGCGTTGATGGTAATCGTTCAAGTAAACGGTTTCATTGACCAATCGAATCATGCATTACTCGTGAGCGATCAGGTGATTAGATTGAAATGTAATATTTCATGGGCGCGCCGGCCTTAGTATGTAACGTGGGTTCATTCTTAATGGGGTTACAATTAATAACGCTTAGCAGCAGCTATGTCTTTTTATAAGTGTGATAATTGTTTGTATAATCATGATTAAAAGAAATATTCAACCATTTGTTTTATATTCTTTATTCGTTTACCAACCAATTTGTCTCATGATAACCGGGTAAACTTCCACAAACAGTAAAGTCTGTTGTTTTAAAAATACAAACTTAATTTATGATGGCGAAATGAAATGACTTTAACATACCTGTGTTAAAGTCATTTAATTTCGTACCAGTTATTAAATGTAGGTACCTACCTATACTCGTTGTACGACTAACTCATTAATTACCAAAGTTGTAAAATTATAAGAGAATCATACTGTTGAGAGTGAAAATTATTACATTGAACTACAGCATATCTGCAAAAATCAAAATGGTCGCCAGCATTTTATTTCATAAGAATCAATCCCTCTTCTGTAACGGAAATTGAAAAGCATTTATGAAATGTGCTCGTTATACTGGCATCATTCTTCTTTCTGTAGCTGATTGTGATAATTGAAAATCCCAGCTAATTATTATTTTTTGTTCACAAGAATAGTTCATATTTATTTGTAAAAAATTCTCATAACTATTCAACAAAGTAATTGCGTAAAATGTAACGTATTAGATTAGATACATAATATGCATACAAGTGATTAGTCGATATAGATATAGTCGATATGGATGTTGTATGTGATAAAACATTTATTAATGGCACATTCGGTTCCTTTATCGCATTATAATTTATGATATTACACACCACAATGCGCCAGGTATTGATCGCCCTGGCATCCATACAGCGTTTTCTAATACATTTATAATAAGCACAAACTCCTACAATGCATTTAAGGGCAGTGTCTAAGTTGCTACCGTATTGAAGGCACGGTAAGCTGCGTACAGTAGTTGGCTTATGTGTCCACCTTCTCTTGTTGTGGAAATGTTTGTAAGATAAAAAGTGCATAGGGTTTTTCTGGGCAAGATCGTTTCCTAAGTTCAAGAGTCTTATTAATAAAGAATCGACTTTTGACGTGTGAATGAAATATTTAAAACCTCAATCTTTTACCTCAGAACATTCACAATTAGAAAGTCATTAGATTTTCGGTAGACAGTGGATTTTAATAGGCTGTAAAGATGACTATGAAGTCAATGAAAGAATTTGTTTGTAGGATTCGTATGGTTTGAATAATCCTTTGAAGTTTGCCAGTTGATCCAAGTTGGATCATTCAACTTAATCAAACTAAGGACATAAGATTACACTGGAATTATTAGCCTTATTAGACTGAAAAGCGCAAAGTTGAAATCCGAAATTGTAACTGGATACACTGTTAATAGGCACTTGGCCCTGTGCCCTCGTAAACCGGGATATCGTAACGCGCATCGGGCGCTGTTGTAAAAGTGTACCGGCTTCTAGAATTTATTGTCTCTTTATTTTCCTTCATTGGATATAACCTGACAAATTGAGTATATAAATTGAAGCTCTTGTCTCTCGCTTAGATTAACTGAAGTACCTATACGGTGGACGTGTTCGATTTTGTGACGCTGTAAACCGTGATCGTGTGTGTTTAGATATTTATTGAATGAACTCTGATTTTGTGAAAAAGGTTGAACTTTTGATGTCATATGAAATTTTTCAGTTACGTTCATCATACCATTTTTTAAAATTACTTAATTTATGCACATAGTGATACAATACAAAACAAATACATAGTTTAATTGTAAATACTAGACATCTCAATCATAGTGATTATCAATGGAAGCGATGCTGTTGAGCAAATAGAGAAGAAGTGTAAAAACTGTGTCGATGGAAAGGGACTGGTGGCAACTGGTGCCTCGCCGGGAACAGTCCTGCATACCGGAGTGCCTTGCGTCCTTGGACTCAAGGGTGGGTTTGATGTGTTACCACTAAGCATGAAACTCGTAATATAAGGACGTCCAACGCTGCATATACCAAGACGCGGTCTCCACTCCAGAACTCGTCTGCTCCATCTACTACCCGCCACCTTACTCAGGTCAATGCCACATCAACATAATCTAGGAATATTTTATATGTACTTAAACAAGAAATGAAACTATGAGTTTTATGAGTTTATTTTTTAACAATTAATCTCGCCTTGCATAATACATTGCAGATAATATATGTACTTATGAGATTTCGAGGTAAAAGTTGACATGCGGGAAACTGTGGCTTAATTAATGAAGTTTTGCAAGCACTAAAAGAATTTCCGATTTTCTCGATTTTTTTTATAATGGAAATAATGCATTGTAACGTGAAAAGCTTGAAACGGATAGGTACCTACTCATAAATACGATAGGTTAATGGGTAAACTGACGTTAAAATAAAAAAATTGAATCTGGTGTTTTAAATGAACTCTACATCGAGAGTTGCATTTAAATATTCAATTCCGCTCGCATGTTTGATATCAAAATTGGTTTTCCACAAGTCGACTGCAAAATTGCGAACCTCTCTTATAACAAAATGCTGCTGGCTCGTTTGCAATTGTAATAGTTTGCTGCCTTATATCTTTAATATAACTTTTTATCAGTATAACACTCAGAGAGCAATCAGAAGGTGTTTGTGATGAATGAAATTGTAAACCAATTTAAAGTCCATTCTGAAAAAAAAAATACCTTGTTTGGAAGAAGACCATCCACAGCAAACAGCGGAAGGCCCATACGAAAAATGTTTACAGATAAATAATATATCCACTGACACCTCGCGGAGTTATTATCTGGGAGTTTAAATTTTAATAGAAAGTTTCGTAATCCCTCATTGTGGTGTCAGCTCGCGTGTTAATTAGTCAAGGGCATTTCATAATGGTTGATATCGCGACACATAAACAACTGAAAGGCATGCTAACGACAGGCATGTACAATTTAAAAGCAGGCAATAATATTTTAATTATGGTAACGCAAGATCGATTTATCTATAAATAACGTTATTAAGATAGATAAATTGATTCGCAAGTCAGTGCTTCGATTTTAACGGATTTTTTAAAGGTGGCGTTTCAATTGAATCGCTTTGACGGCATTTAAAACCACATCTCAGGAGCTTGTTGTTTACGTACTTACATTAAAAAAGTATGTTGGTTTGTACATACCATATGTTTTAAAAGATACACTTGTCTTATTCCAAAAAAAAATCCAAATCATCATTCATAAAAAAAGAATGTTTTTGATATAGTTACATAATGTGAAAAATCACATAATTACTCTCTTTCTATCTTACCGTTGCTGAAAATTGATTTCCGCCATTGCTGTGCACAGATTAACCCGGTCAAGGAAAGGGTTCCCAATTGCACCAAATATATGAAACCCTTTCAGTTGTGATTGGGTAATGATTTCTTTTTTCATATTTTTGGGAGATTTTGATTTAAACAAACCGCGTCATAGACACGCCTCCATTGTCACTTAGATAACCGTCAATCGCAAGAGGCGAGTGACAATTCATAAACGATAACATTTAAACCACAAACGGAATGATTAATTTCGTTCATTGAATCGACTCGCCTGTCGAGATTATCATGTCATTTATAAAATATATTAAATGACAGATCATATTTATTAAATACGTGGACAGTGACATCTTACTGTGTGTAATATCTTATAAGGATTGTGTTGAATAGGCCAAATGTATAATTCAAGGCAATGTTACGCAATGCTACAGGGATAATTAATTTATTACGCTTAGAATTTAGAAACTCCATTTTATATTAGTGATCTGCTAGTGAAGATTACATAAAAATGGATTCAGCCTTACCGAGACTACCCAGGCCCAGAACTAACAGGCAGTGTTATAAACATAAAGAACTTTATTGACATTCAGCATGTAGTAAAAACCTGTGAAACTGCCGAAGGAGGGGCATGTTTTTCAAACGTATGTACAACGACCACAGTGGTCGTTGCGTTTGTATGTATTTTATTTATTTATTATTTTATGCACACATAAACATAGAAAATCAACTATAGTAATTGAAATATAAGTACAAAGGTACTGCTTATTCCAAATTAAAAACACCATTTTGTAAGTTTGGAATTTTTTACTTTCAATCCCTTCAAGTTATATAATAGTTCTTTAAAAAATAGTATGAGTATGTAAAACAGTTTGTCGATCACTTCGTTTACGAAATATTGAGCTCTAAAGTGATAATATTTTTTTTCACATACTATATAGACACTCCAATTTCATTTATCTGTCTTACTATAAGATAATATATTTTAGCATATGTGAATAAAAATATTTTTAAAACAGTATTTTACAAGACACATTTCTGTTGTCTATGGCTTACATAGCACTCCTTTATAATGTAAAATACGCATAAGTATTTAGCTTCAGATCAAAGGTCGCACTACACTGGATTGTAATGAAATGCGATTCACTTAAAGTAGGAAGAATAGGATGCCAAATAAGAAAGATGGGATGTTTAAAAGTAGTGTTACAATATTGAAACGGAGAAATATTTTGTTCGGTTCGAGGCACAGGTTTAGGAATACAAAACTCTATGGTTCGAGATCTTTCGATTTAGTATGATTACACTACAGGAAACATTACGCTGTCATTGTCTGATTAGTAAAATTCTGATTTAGAATGACATATTTAATATTTTAAAAGTGGTACTTTTGTAAAACAAGCAGTTAGCAGTGTCGACCACTTAGCTAGCTTGTTTGTAATAGCCATAACACAAAGCCCTGAGCCCGTAATAATGGAGAAATCTGTATAATTTGTTTACACTGAGTATACTCTGTTTGTCTGTCAGACTATCACCGATAACTGTACTGTACCATGCATTAGGATTTTATATGCGTGTTGTTGATGATAACGAAGCCTTTTGATTGTCATATGTTTTTCTTAATAGTATGTTGTAGAAATCTATGAGAAATCATTATACTTTAACACTCACAAAAAGCTCAATAATTGTATCTAAGTCTATTAACACCTAAGTTAATTTATGAAGAGTCATGAATATTAATGTGCAGACGCAAGGCGTCCGGTATCACAGTATTTGAATAAATTATTAGAAAGATTTATGGAAGTGCGACCTAAATGCAAAAACCTTTATAAATTATTTAACGTAGACTGGTTATTTGATAATAAGGGACGAAGCCTACAATATTATTAGTATTATATAGAGAATGGATTGGTTTTCCACAGAGAAAATTCACTTTTTAATCTTTGTTTTTTTTTACGTATGTTTCTTTTTATCCCAAGCAATTTGTTCCCTTTAATTAAGCTGAATAATACCAGGGACTCATCATCATCATTATCATCAGCTCATTAAACGTCCCCACCGAGGGCACGAGCCTACCGTATAGGGTGATTAGGCCTTAGTCGTCCACGCGGCCCAGTGCGGATTGGACGACTTCACACACAACCTTCGAATTTCTTCGCAGGCGTGCATGAAGGTTTCCTCACGATGTTTCAGGGGACACAATTTGCTAAATTATTACAATTAACAGAAGTTGAACTTGTTTTGTATCAAACAAGCGTAACTTTCTAAATAATTTAATATCGCTTTTGTGGTTGGAACTCACGAGACATGTCGCAAAGATGTCTAATACAGCAGATATAAATATTGTAAACAAACTAGAGTTAGCCATAATTTCGACAAGTAACTTAACGACTTTGATGTCTTTGATAGCGTTTGACGTTCAAGTTGAGTTTCAAATGGAGTTTTAATCGATTAAACTCTTACAATTACTGTTCGTAACTTGGAAACGCATTAACCTATCGTATAGAGCTGAGTGCTGTTGGCAGACATTCGGTTTGCCATTCTGATTTTATCTGGCTAGGATAATATGAACTTTATGCTCACGTAATATGAATGATGAGACTGTGTTTTACCCAGTGATTTTAAAGTATTTTTTATCATTGGTTTTACCGAGTAGAATTGCAATGTGAAGGTCGATTAAGGTGACCAAGCTGAACACCTTTCATTCTCTTCAGATAAGACGTGATTCATATAATGGAATGCGAATGCTATCAAGTGATTGATTCAATTGTCACAGTGACAGTTTTATTTTTTATGGGGATTTTAAGATCTGTTTACATTTATACTAAGAAAACATGTTAACAGGCTAGAAGTCTTGATGTCCATGGCATACCATAGTCATAAACAGCCAGGGACCTTTTTCTTTTACTATAATTAAGGTCACCGTATAACAATACCTTACATTGGTGGACTAACACCAAAAATACATCACTGGGTAATGACGCATTGGTGGTGGACGTCCGGCGAAATTACGTCCAGCAGTTGACGTTATGCCGGTAATTTAATAATAATTTCTTTCCTCTAAACAATGTACTAAAATAAAAGTTTAAGATGCATGGGGTGAGTATTTTTAGTAGGTAGGTAATTAAAACCTAACGTGGGATCAATATTTGTGTCTTTAATAAAATAAACTGGTTTGACCTTTATAATATTAGAGGTCATAGAATATAGTCCACAATCGGAGTAGCGTGTGGTGAACGGTGTGTACGTCATTCAATGACGTCACGCGCCCAGCTGACTGTCGCGACCGGCCGTTCGTCGGCGGTTCATTTCCGGGTATCTTGACGTACAATATACATACCTATAGTACATTGTGATTTGGAGATTTCCATCTGAAGGCAAACGGTTCTGAGTCACAATGACTATGGAATTTTGGAAATTGATGAACAGTTTTGTTGTGTCACGGTGTTAATGTATAAAGTCATTAATTTTGTAGAATACCTAGATAAATGCTTAATTAAATGTCTTTAAGTTATCAAGCATTTCTGTGAAAAACATAATATATAATTATTCTCATCATTGCTAGCTACTTGGCCTGCCACGGCGACTACGGTCGTTGAAAGTTTTTGAATCCTTTTCTTTCCGGCACACTCCTTATGTGTTGAACATGCAACCCGCATGTTTTGTATGGCCACAGCTTCATTTCAACGATACAAGATGATGATGATGAGAGAAGGAATGTTAGAATGGATTCAAAAAGTTAGTCAACCCCTACTGTTCGTAGTGCATTCTGCAGAATTTTGAACGTGGCTTTGAAGCGATAGAGACCAACGGGGCAGACTTACAGTACGATAAAATTCTATGAAAGCCATCAAAGAAGGCCTTGTTTACCAGTAGTGTAATGTCTGCTGGGCGCGTAAAGAAAAATGAAATGAGTTATTACCTATGTCCTACAACTCGCTTCCCTATATACTTTTGACAAATATTTTTCGGTAAATATTCCCTTTTTTTTCTTATTTGTGACGCTGTGAAAGCAACTTAAAATTCAAAAACAGAATCAGTTTTTATTCTAGATACCTACCCTTTCGTTTGTCATTTTATCATGCCATTCGTGATAACCGATGTTTGTATTTCTACAGGGTATGGCCTTCTCAATCGAGGAGCGCCAGACGTTGGGCATCCACGGGCTGCTACCGGCCAGGGTCAAGAGCCAGGAGGAACAGGTGCAGCTGTGCAAGCTGTCCATCGAGCGGTATGAAGATCCCCTCAACAAGTACATCTATTTGATGGGGCTGTTGGTAAGTGAGGGGGACGATAATTCTCGTTAAATTATAAAGAGTAAACATATAAACCTATTGTTTGAGTCGTGTAGTGACATTAGTGACTGCAGATAAGAAAACAATTCATCACCACCCCTCTTCCCGATGGTTCTGTAGGAGTAGTTAAGGAATAAAAACAATTAGTATATCGTTTTTACAATACACTTATCCATTTCTAGGTAGGTATTACCACAGATAATATAATAAACACTATGTATTACTTATAAAACCCACCTGATAAGCGTGGACATTATGGCAAAATACTTCAACATGAAGAAGGCTTTAAGTCCAACAGCGAGCAATTAAAACTAAACCCAAATCCCAGATCACAAATTCATGTTGGTATTGCACGTGGGTTTAGTTCCCACAGACATCAGAATATACAATTAGACTGGACAAGCCGCCAAGTTTATAGGCAGTCCCAGTGTCGCAATTTCTTTTCGGTTCTTACCTGTGAAAAGTTATTATATTTCTTGGTAAATTTACTGATTCATTGCGATGATGGCATGTTACAATTGCACAGGATGGCTTTTTGGGAAAAACGGTAATTTCATTAATATTCGTGCGTCTTGACTCGTCTCACAGAGCGTAAACTGGCAGCCAGTGTATGCTCGTTGAGCTTACATTTGTCGCACTTTAAATGCGGCTTGCCCCATCTCCTGTATTGGGAAATCTGTGGTTTAACCAGAAACCTTTGGTGCATTAAAAGACTTCTCTACACATGAAATCGGTCGTAAGTGAATAATTTTGGGTACGCCATATTTACCTCAAGCTAAGCGTAAGTTGGTTCAAATTGCGTTAACAATATTGACATAATAACACTACAATGGTCAACCAAGTGAGAACAACTACACGTTGGAGAGTACATCTTGAGTTGAGTGAAAGGTTGCTTGCCATGCGTAGTTCCTGGAATGGAGGCCGCCCCATGGCTGCACTGGTGTATAATCGCTCGCTGTAAGTTTTTATTGCCTTGCCAATTGTAATGACTCGATCGTCACGTTGGAGCAAGGACGCGAATTATTGCAATGTTTGACGCTTGAGGGCTTTGCTTGCTATGTTTGGCAACTGTGCATGTTTTGTAGGTATTTAACAAGAAACGATTACAAAATCAATTATAAGAGCGTCGGTGGCTAGTATTGTGGACTGTCGCCTTCCTACCGGGAGGGCTGAGGTTAAATCCCGACACGTACCAATCTTTTCGATTTTCGAAAATATATGTACTTTATCCGACGCTCTTACGGTGAAGGAAAACATCGTGAGGAAACCTTCATGCACGCCTGCGAAGAGATTCGAAGGTTGTGTGTGAAGTCGTCCAATCCGCACTGGGCCCGCGTGGACGACTAAGGCCTAATCACCCTATACGGGTAGGCTCGTGCCCCTCGGTGGAGACGTTTAATGAGCTGATGATAATGATTACAAAATACGAACATGGATAGT
Organism: Leucinodes orbonalis; assembly: GCA_019425675.1. Taxonomy (NCBI): domain Eukaryota; kingdom Metazoa; phylum Arthropoda; class Insecta; order Lepidoptera; family Crambidae; genus Leucinodes; species Leucinodes orbonalis. The sequence continues at coordinate 236,013 of PQWD01003002.1, read as the reverse complement.
ATCTTATTGTAATTAAATGCAAGGTGGATTTATCTTACAGACGGGATTTCCTAAATCTTATAGCCACTTGTCTGCTTGCGGCGTTTATCGCTTGGCGGGATATCTTGGGATCTGACGCAACCACTTCTTCTTATGGTTAAGGCCAAAGAGGTAAAAAGGCTCTGTCCTAGACCGAGCTGGACTAGTGTTGATGGTTACGCATTGAATTTCAATGGTAATCCCATTACGACGCATGGTCCGAAAGCCCGCAGTTGATTATTATCCCCTTGGCTCGTTAAAACTACTTAAAACATATTGTATATAACACTTACTATATTCAAAGTTCCGCCTCAGAAAATCACAATGATACAAATGCGAAAGTTTGCATACGTTTCGTGTGTGTATACTTTATCAATTATCACACTGAAACGGATTAAGCGATTTTAGTAAAATTTGACATGGAGTTAGCTTAGACCCTAGTTACATTGAGTCTACTTTTACGACGCTGCACAGCTAGTACCGAAGTCAATTTCATTTTATTTTCACATTGGCGACCCATTTGGTGTAATGTTTGAGATGTCGACTTTTACAGCAAGGGTTCGAACCTAGGTAATACAAACATTCGTGTACATGTCTGTTTGTATTGGTCTAGGTGTTTCTATGTTTATTGTATTCACAAAAAAGTATGTTTGTCCTTTGTTTAGTACCCATATTAAGGCTTAATACTTAGTTCAAAGACGGCGTTCTGTGATTATTGGTAGACATTAATTATTAATTTTTATTTATTTATTTGTTTAGGACCGCAACGAGCACCTATTCTACCGTTTCGTGGGCGAGAACGTGGCTGATATGCTGCCCATCGTGTACACGCCCACGGTGGGGCTGGCCTGCCAGAAGTACGGGCTGGTGTATCGCCGTCCTCGCGGACTCTTCATCACCATCCATGATAAGGGGCACATCTATGAAGTACTCAAGAACTGGTTCGTTAAGCATTATTTAGATTTAACTTTAGGTTAAAAATCTACTAGCTGTTATGTAGACTGCAAAGCCACTGAATGTGTTGTTTTTAAAGAATAAGATTAGGGCTGGAAAACCATAAAAAAGAAGTGTGGGGTACCCCTGGTTTAGGGCGAATATAATCGAAAAATTGACATGCCTTGTTTTAATTATAGCGTGCCAGAGACGCAAAGTTTTTTTGGTATAATTGCGCTGACCAAGCCTGCTGACAGTTTTTAATCAAAAGTAAAGACTTATTATGTAAATGAATTTATGACCTTACCGTGGCAAAAAAGAAAAACAAAATATATAGGTACGTACGTATTTAATATGTAATCTGGGAGCAGATTACTGCATAATTAATTAATTAACTTTGGAACTATTTTAATTGTTAATCGATTTTGTAAATCAACCTTCTTAGCAAGTACTTACTTTTAGCTCAGATGCACCTAAATAACTCGTTTAGTAGAAAAGTTTGCTTTGATGTTTTAACTTATAAATATTTCATTGCTTTATGTTTCATAAGATCTTCAAATACTTTCAGGCCGGAGACTGATGTGCGTGCCATCGTAGTGACCGATGGAGAAAGGATTTTGGGTCTGGGCGACCTGGGCGCGTGCGGCATGGGCATACCCGTGGGCAAGCTGGCTCTGTACACCGCGCTGGCTGGAATCAAGCCTCATCAGTGCCTACCCATCACGCTAGGTACCTACTTTAACTATCACATCGTATAGTACCAATCCCTCCTGAATTTACTTGACATTACGACACTGTTCAACCCAATTGTAAATTAGGTAATCTGGTTCACCTTTAATAATAATGGTTTAAATTTAAATTGTATTATAGTATAATGAATTGTCAAAAGCACCTTGCTCAAACTTACTTGGGATTAATGATTCAAAAAGTCGAAACACTGACAATAAAGCCTCTATAATATCTGTTGGTCTAAACTAAAATGACAAATATAATGACAATCTTTTTGTGTGCAATAAAAAAATATATCTATCTATCTATACACGTTAAATTAAAAAGAACGGTACTTTAAGGTAAAAAATATAGTCAAAGGACCTCGCTAAGGCATTTCGCCCGCGCCTAGGACAGACTTTGCTACGCCACTGTGTCTAATGATGATGGTAAAAAGTGCGAAATTTTTGAGACACTATTACGATCCTATTAGCGCGTTTAAAAATGAGCGGAATTGGGTTTTAAAGAGGAGGATTGTGTTGGCTTGATTGGCACTTTCCCAAAACTAGCTGGGCCATCATTATATGCCGTTGTATGTTTTTGTGAATCTTCTTTTTTATACTGGATATTGAAACTGTGCATATGTCTGTCTTTATGCATATTATATTCTATAACAAATAGGTATGAGATGACATGATACTTGGCGCAAAATCTGTGAGTACTTGGCATATCCTGCTATTGACTCTGGACTCTGAAAGTTTGAAGAGTATCACAAAACAAATTATTTCAGTATCTATATTTATTGATTATTCAGTTTCCATAGTCCCAGTAATTAATGGCTAGATTGCGTTTTATAAATTCATGTGTCTGTGGATATTTATTTTTTTATTTTTTACCTCTATTTCGTTCAAATCTGGGACATCATTCTCCGCTACCGAGATCTTATGACGAATATAGTATATATTATAATATACTATCTTAAAATTTTCCCAAAAACTGATATTTTTTCACGACACCTACTTGCAATTCAAAAGTGAACTGCTAAGCTTACCTGCTAAGCAGTCTTTATTTCCATAGTTTTATTTTTGATTGGAAGATTAAATACATCTTGTTATCTTGTTGTTGCTCTTTGGACTACAGATGTTGTGTCTGTAATTGGTGCATGTACTACAACTTAATTAAAATATTTTTGATATTCTTAGTTAAGTATATGTACTGTTGGCAAACTCTATGAATAAATAAATGTTTTGTTGGCAGACGTGGGCACGAACACGCAGTCGATGCTGGACGACCGCTGTACATCGGTCTGCGGCAGCGGCGAGTGCGCGGCGCCGAGTACGACGAGTTCCGACGAGTTCATGCAGGCCGTGGTGCGCTTCGGCAGAACTGCTCATACAGTTCGAGACTTCGCCAACGCGAACGCTTTTAGGCTGCTCGAGAAGTATCGCGGAAGTGAGTTGGGATTTCATAATATTTATATGTAGGGGTATTATTTTCAACCGGACCTCTCCCGATCAGATGGACGGATGACCTGGTTGAGGTGGTGGGTAACAGATGTTAATGCTAGGGATCGACCCGCGTGGAACCGTTAGGGGAGGCCTTCGTTCAGCAGTGAACATATTAGGCTGTAATGTTATTGGTGATTAGAGCGTCGGTGGCTCAATGGTGTGGACTGTCGCCTTCCTACCGGAGGGCTGAGGTTCAAATCCCGACACGTACCAATGTGTTTTTGAATTTTCGAAAATATATGTACATTATCCAACGCTCTTACGATGAAGGGAAACATCGTGAGGAAACATTTATGCACGCCTGCGAAGAGATTCGAAGGTTGTGTGTGAAGTCGTCCAATCCGCACTGGCCCCGCGTGGATGACTAAGGCCTAATCACCCTATACGGGAAGGCTCGTGCCCCTCGGTGGGGACGTTTAATCAGCTGATGATGATGATTGTTTTTAGTTGCTAGATTGAAACTAGTTTTCAATTCAGAAATGTCATGTGACTTGTACATATAAAGATAAGTTTTTGAGTTTGTGTTGAATTTCTCCTCACATCGTATTAAGCCAAATATTTAATTTAGTCCTCACAACTCACAGAACTATATAGCAAATACTTGGGCCTTAATGTTTTAATCGCTTGAGAATTTTAAAAAATGGATATAACCAGTGTTGAATATTATAAAGCATGTCTTAATGATTTGTTGAGGTACTGCACGTTCAACGACGATATCCAGGGCACGGCGTCGGTGGCGGTGGCGGGGCTGCTCGCCAGTCTCCGCGTCACTGGCAAGAAGCTCTCTGAGAACACCATCGTGTTCCAGGGCGCTGGCGAGGTCAGTTTATAAATATATCCACTGAAGTTCACACATAGCATAAGCGTGAAGCCTGTATTAGGGGTACTAAACAATGGATAAACATACTTACTAGTATATACATTTTTTTTGTAAATACGCATTATACATGACCATTACAAACAGACATGTTCATGCATACAAATGTTTGTACTGCCCGGGGATCGAACCCGGAACCATTGGTGTTGCAGTCGACGTCTCAACCGCTACACCAAATGGGTCCTGACAAACACAAACATCTTCGGTGTTCCCCGCATGGGCGTAGCCACACTGGGGCATGCTGGGGCGCTTGCCCCACCCTGGCTCTAACATATTTAAACAAAAAAATACCGGGGGAGGCGGAAAGCGGATTGTTAACTGTTGCCCCACCCTGAGCCCAAGACTGACTATGCCCATGGTCCGCCGTGCGGTCGTCCGGGTGCCATCGTTGTAGTCATTAGCTTTCTTTTGTCTGTCAAGGTCTTTTTCTCACAAACAAATGCGAAATATAATAATGTGTACTCTCCGAACAGGCGTCCCTGGGCATAGCGGAATTATGCGTGATGGCGATGAAAGCAGAGGGTGCTGATGAGGCCTCGGCCCGCGCCCGCATATACATGGTGGACTCGAAGGGGCTCATCGTGAAGAACCGACCCGAGGGCGGACTCAACCACCACAAGGAGAAGTTCGCCAAGGACCAGCCGCCAGTGCGCACGCTCGAGGAGGTCGTCGACCTCGTGAAGCCTTCCGTGCTTATTGGTTAGTACGTAGTTAATGCACTGTGCTCATTGGTTAGAACATGGTCACAAAAGTTCTGAGGCATTCGATGGATGTAAATCTGAAATAAATTATTTTTATTTTATTTTAGAATGGCTATAATCTAATAATTGAACTCTGCTTATTGGTTGGTATCTATCTACGCTGTGCTCATTGGTTAACCTACGTGGTTGAGTACACTCGTTGCTCATTGGTTAGTACTTTCTGTGATCATAGATTCGTACAATTTTATTAACTTAGTTCTTACACTTTTTGTTGTCCATTTTAAAAGTAACAATTTGAGGCTGTAAGTACAACTGAGCTTATCCGTAAAAATATTACTTCCTGTTCCTGTTTACGTTAATGTGGAACGCTGTTGTACATCAATCAAAAATGAGAGAAAAGTACATAAAGTTACGCATATACATGTTGGACTCGAAGGGGCTCATCGTGCGGACCCGACCCGATGGTATCGATAACAGTCGCCAATCCACATTGGACCCCGTATTGGGTAACGGACCAATCTCCCCATAGCAGTGCGGGAAGGCCTGTGCCCTGCAGTGGACCGTTATAGGCTGATGATGAGAGGCACTTTATAGCAGTGTCTATGGTTCTTGAATCTGACATTGTGTGTGTGTATTATAGGCGCGGCGGCTATCGGCGGAGCGTTCACGGCTTCGATCCTCCGTAAGATGGGCAGCTTCAACGAGCGGCCCGTCATATTCGCGCTCTCCAACCCCACCAGCAAGGCCGAGTGTACCGCTGAAGAGGCTTACAGCAACACCGATGTGAGTAGATTTCTTTTGAAACTATCTCATTCACTTCTGGGTCTTCCCCATTTTGCGCCAGATACCCCGGTCCTCGACTTGCGAAATGGACCGACGACTTGCGTAAGTTTGCTGATAGATACTTGGTAAGGAATCAATATCTACCAGGAACCTTTCTCAAGTCGTTTGGTCTTTTTAGCCGAAGGCGTCCAACGCGGAGCTTGCCAAGACACGATTGCCACTCCAGAAATCGTCTGGTCGACTCTGCGACATACGTGACCAGCCCCCTGCCACTTTTACTTGCAGAACCGGCGAACTTCGTAATAAATTTTAGTTCCAACACGAATAACATAATCTCTGACTGATATCCTTGAGACTCCTCAGTGAAACCCCGAGCTCTATCGGTATGGATGTGGTAAGGTGTGTGTCATCATCATTAGCCTTTAGCGATCCACTGCAAGGCACAATCCTTCCCGCACAGCATACCTATGGAAAGATGGACTAACACGCGGACCCAATTCGGATTATAGTACCCACTAATTAATAATAGAAGCTACCCATTAACGACTACCATCCTAAGATTGTTGCCGGGACCGTCGGCTTGACGTGTCGGCTTCGATGCACGGAATCATCTTTATTTTCGGACAATCGGGTGATTGAGCCTGCAGTCCTAACCAAACTGGGAAAAGTAGCACAAAGTGATGTGTCCCCGCGGGATTCGAACATACGAACTCCGGATTACGCAGCCAAACGCTGTACCCACGACGGTGGCAATTACTGTGCCCTGTAGTCAAACTTATTAAATAGTAAACGATACGCAATCTTGTATTATCCAGGACCGTGCGATCTTCGCGTCCGGCTCGCCATTCCCGGAGTACCGCACTAAGGACGGGCGCAGTCTGCGACCCGGACAGGGCAACAACGCGTACATCTTCCGGACTCGCTCTCGGCATCATCTGTGCGGGTATCGTCGACATCTCGGACGACTTTATGCTACTCGCTGCTGAGGTATGCGATTTGAGTATTTTGCTTTTGAAATTTTTTTAAGAACGTGCAGGACTTGTGTGTGGAACCTTGTGTTAGGCTTTTTGTAAATAGTTGTTAGTAATAAAAAAATATAATTTGTGCAGGTGACATTTTGCATTCAATTTTGAGTTATAGTATCCTTAGAATCGTGAGAATGTTTAGCTTTTATAAGCTTAAGATTAATCCCTTAAAAGTTAAGATTACTTCCAAATGCATTAAAACAGGTTATGTTACTAAAGTTGCCGTCACACAGTCCTCGGACTAGCACGGGAGGTAAAGAACTTTGTGGGTATACCGTCAATATAATATTACACCTAGTGATTGACGCTTTTGCTATATAAAAATATGATTTGAATTACATGAAATCAATTCCTACGCTGTACGATGAGGTGTATTTATTATAACAGAGATGAGGTGTGTTTATTATAGTGCTATTTATTTAGATACTTTACGTAAGACTTTTTTCACATCTTATAACTTATGTAAACTATTCGTTTGTAAATTCGTTTTTGTTTGTAAAATTCACATAAATTCACTTTGCTTCGTCTATGTTGAACAGCAAGTTCGACTTTTTCTCTAATATATAAACTACGTGAATATTTCCTTCCAACCCATGTTGTGATGTGACTGTTAAAATATAAATTTATTTAAATAAATATCTTAACGAAATAAATTTAAAAAAAAAAGTTGGTACTGCAGGAACATTCAACTGTTATACTAATAACAACAGATAAAATAAATACTAATAACAAAAAATAACGATGTACCTAATCTAGAATATTTTCTAATTTCATATTTTTTGCAGGCGTTAGCTGAAATCGTATCAGAAGATGACTTGGCACACGGCAGCCTGTACCCGCCTTTGGAAGCCATACAAGAGTGTTCAGTTAAGATCGCCAAGAAAGTGGTAGAACATGCATACACAATTGGTAAGTTGTTACCAATCTCCATTAGGTATATGTAATGTTACTTATAAATCTCGTGACATATTTATTATATAAGGAGTTACACCAAAATACATATAATTGTATTGTATAGGTACTGTGTCGCTTAAAGAGTACCTGAAAAAAAAGGAGAATGTATATTCCTAACAAATTATTTAGGACGCTAATTAATAAATAAGAGATTTCTAAATCTTCCCCGTTTTAGCTAAGATATAATGACATTTAACATAGTTAAGGAACGTAGTACTTGTTGCTAAAATAACATAATGTTTAGAATGATTACTTTCTAATGATTTTTTTTATAAAGTATTCACTTTTTGTGTACAGGTAAAGCGTCAGTGCACCCGCAGCCGATAGACACGGAGAAGTTCATCCGCGCTCAGATGTACGACGTGAGATACTCGCCCGCCGTACCGAGCGTCTACCCGTACCCTCCCTCCAGCCCGCAAGTTGCCATGATCTAAGATAAAACGGTTTCCCAGCTTTCACACACAATCATCAACCGAAAATCAAGTTTAGTAAAGCGTTAGATGCCACTCATCATCAAGTAATAAAGAAAAATGTGCCTTCTATTGACAATTTGTGTGTTGGAAGACTGCAAAACCAAAAATCTTTTATTGCAAGCGTTAACCAATGACACATTATTCGTTATAACAAGATGCAAATAACAAAATACCTATTGTATTAAAGATTATATACATTTTACCAAAAAGCAATACCTATGACAAATCAATCATATGGTCATATTGTAAATGTATATTAAAACGATTCCGCAATCCTAACATCTAGATTTCTATTTATCTTTAAATTTTACAGCGTATGCAGTGTTTAGTTAGATACTTTAAATCTCTATGCTCTTAGTAAGGTTAATGTTGAGCGCTGAAACAGAAATATTTCGCGTGACGTACTTAATCGTTCGCAACTGAAAATTAAGTGTCAATATATTTTAGAGCAATGGTTATTTAACGGTCTTTATTTAAGATGCTAATACCATAAAATCCATGGTGTATTGACCATGTTTTGTGCTTTACAGGGTGAATTATTTATGGTAATGTTAAAACTATAGAATAGTTACCATTGTATCGGATAATATTTATTTAGTATAATTATTATATTGTCACAAATTTAAATTAACAAAATTTGTTATTATTTTGAATGTTTGTTCTAGGTGAGTTTTTGATTTTTAATTAAAATATGCTAGCATTTAAAAGCTTGTAAGCCAGCGAGGTACCTAAACGATTTATACGACTGTATTTGAAGCCATTCCAAATATTTATTTTGCTACTTACGTTATTCTCTTCATTCAAATTAATATTTATTATTTTAAGTTTAAATTTTTATGAACAACATTGTATGAGGTATTTTTATGTAAATTTTAAATATATTGATGAGAAGCTGAATTCGGTTTTTATTTGGTATATTTTTATACTTGAACTTCTTGAAAACAACTGCTATTGTTCTAATATTCACCTTGTATATTCGCAATCATATAAGCACACAAGGTGACCAAATAAATCTGAACAGTTTAAAAATCAATAGGTTATGTACAGTAAAAGTTACCATTGACATATAAACAAGAATCTACTAATGTGAGAATTTCGCTACTTGTTTTGTTTTTTGCATAGCAAATGCTGACATTACTGTACAACAATTTAAAAAATTGAAAGCTGCACCAGTAAGATTGTTTGCATAACGAAATAAGACATGTGGAGTGAATTTTAAGTCTTCTTTAGAGTGCTTAGATGTAGAAAGTGAGCTGTTCTGACAATAAGGAGGCTGCCTACGTCCTTTAATGTATGTTTCATGGACTTTTTTTTCTTAGAGTTTTTCTATTTCGACGAAGCTTAATCGCATTCATAGATATAGGATATGTATCAGGTTCCTAGTTCGCACATAGATATAGGATATATTACTTAATTTATTTCAGTATTGGTTATTAATCGAGGTAAACTATATATTACGCCAGGAAAGGAATATCTAATGAGCTTATGACCTTAAAATTCGTAGTAATAATGAACATTGCTACAGAAATTATCTCGTGTGGCTGAATAACTCAACAAGTAACTCATATTAACAGCTTCACGCAAATTAGTTAAGTTGGACAGCGCTTTTATATTTTGCCAGTTGCAAAAAGAAATGAATCGGTCATTTCAAAAACCACTTAAGTCACATTTTATCCAACATGCTTTTTTTGCTGAAAATGGTTCCTCAAAGGTAGATGCGTATTCTGGGTAAAATCAACTTAGATCAATACATTCTTTCCTCTTTTTAATACCGCGTGAAAGGAGTTCATTGCATAAACAACATTAGTCAGTGACAAAGAGGTTTTTGCATGCACTTCAAGAGGAGTAATGTATGACGGAGTTTGTATAACGGCTGTCCTGGTCAAAATAAAAATAATACATTGTTGAGATTTATGTTGGCTTTGTCTGACTCAAAAAGATTTGAAAAAGTTTATCAGTATTTTCCCATACGTGGTCATTCCTTTTTACCAAATGACCGTGATTTTGGAGTCATAAAAAAATGTTCGTATCTATATCCCAGGAGAATACATTGATTTGGTTTCGAACTCCAGCTCAACATTTACAGTCATAGAGTTAAAAACTGAAGATGTTTTAGAATTTAAGAAATGGTGGCCAAATTTGTACAAAAAAACATGTTTGTCACCTGAATCTTATGGAAAAACTGTCCCAAAGAACCAGAAAAAGTCATTTGCATCTTCAACATACATGAGTTTTCAGTATGATTCATTCTCATTAATAAAGAAAATAACAACTTCTGTTTCACTTCCATCCACCAAAGCCTATGATTTGATAGTGCCCATCAATAAAAAAAAGATAGATGATTTAAAACAAGTTCAAGATAGCCTTCTGGAAGAACATATTCCATTTTATTACAACATTTTAGCTTTCCAACTCCAAATGTTGAAGATAATCTAAACTCGCGTGCAAGTAAATCGACTCAAGCCTCAAGTACGCATAACAAGTGATATAACTAAAAAATGCCTTATTATACCTCTATATAATGTTTTACATAATTAAAGCCTAGTAATTGAGCTTTAAAATGGTGTAAGTTGCATGAATATCGATTCAGTAGTTTAGTAAAAAAGGTTAATGCTAATGATAATGTAAAAAATGTTGAAAATTCATACAATTTCACAGTATGGGGTTATTGTGTTTAAATGAAACAAAATGTGCGTAAGATAAAAAATTATTCGTGTCAATATTTGGTATTCCCTCCTCTAGCTCTGATCACTGCTCTCATGCGATTCTTCATCGACCTTATCAACTTTTTAATGGATGATTGTGGTATTCGACCCCACTCTTCTACCAACGCAGTCTTGAGCTCATTGATGTTTGTCGGAGCTGGATTCCTCGCTCTAACTTTCCTTTTGAGCTCGTCCCATATGTGCTCAATGGGATTTAAATCGGGGCTGAGCGCTGGCCAATGCATAGTGTGAATTCCAACTTCGTTCAGGAAATCACGTGTGGCCCGAGCAGTGTGACATCGGGCATTGTCATGCATCAAGATGAAATTTTCCCCAATAAACCTTGATAAGGGACAACTTGATCCAGTAGAACATTTTCAATGTAACGATCACTGGTCAGACCTCCTCCCCGGCCTCCCCCAGGAACGAAAACAAGGTCCGTTTTGCCTTCTAAGGAAATTCCAGCCCACATCATGCAAGATCCGAAAACCGTTCACCGGACGACGGTATACCCGACCTCTCCTGTCGCTGCCATGGAGACACATCCTCGTCTCATCTGTGAACAGGACTGACTGCCATTGCTCTATGCTCCAATCCAAATGTTCTCGAGCAAAGTGAAGGCGTGCTTGACGATGAGCTGTGGTCAACTTCGGGCCTGTAGCGGGTCTTTTCGGAGTAAGGTTAGCTTCTTTCAACCTTCTTCTAACTGTCCACTGACTGACAGTCACCCGCGAACTTGACGTAGCTCCTGCTGCACATCTACACCGGTAAGGTGTCGATTTCGGAGAGAGGTCGAGACCAAAAACCGGTCGTCACGCTCCGAGGTGCACCGGCGTCGGCTGGTATTAGGCCTCCGAGTGAAGGCACCAGTCTCTTGAAACCTTCTGTATACTCTCGAGACAGCGGACTGACTCATATTCAAACGACGAGCGACTTCTCGCTGGTTCAACCCTTCTTGCAACAGGGCAACGACTTGAGCGGCTTCTTCAGGTGTTGTATCCATAATTTTCTTCAAATGACGGCTTTAATTTGCAGAGATGTGTTCAGGTCAACGTCTAATGAGCGACTGATAAGAAAAAAAACGATTACAGGGGGTTTTATAGGGGGTTGTGTCGCGCAAGTTGTGAATAGAGCGCAGAGCAGTTTACGGGAGGTTGCGTTCAGTTGCATTCTAAGTACAAAGTTCTTTGTTTATTTAAATTACTGATATTATGCTACCATTTGAAAGCCTAATTACTAGGCTTTAATTATGTAAAACATTATATAGAGGTAAAATAAGTCATTTTTTAGTTATATCACTTTTTATGCGCACTTGAGGCTTGAGTCGATTTACTTGCACGCGAGAGTAGATGAGAATGATGAAGAATAAGACTATGTACCATAAATAATCATCATCATCAGCTCATTAAACGTCCCCACCGAGGGCACGAGCCTACCCGTGTAGGTGATTAGGCCTTAGTCGTCCACGCGGGCCAGTGCGGATTGGACGACTTCACGCACAACCTTTGAATTTCTTCCCAGGCGTACATGAGGTTTCCTCGCGATGTTTTCCTTCACCGTAAGAGCGTCGGATAACGTACATATATTTTCGAAAATTTGAAAACATTGGTACGTGTTGTGATTTGAACCACAGCCCTTCCAGTAGGAAGGCGACAGTCCACACCATTGAGCCACCGACACATGACAAATGAATACATGTAAAATGTTAATAAGATTATTTTTAAGTGTAATTCTTACTCATAAGCAATAAAAATATGACTACTACGTTTCTTTTGGTTAAATTATATATCACTCTCTAATTCTCGCTAAACAACATAAGTCAAGAACTGTTTTTCAGGTTTTTTTTCATTATTTCTATTAATAAACTGTAAAGGTTACGCTACTTTAATTTTTTACCACTCAAATACTAAATTAAACATAAAAAAGTCTTTTAAACTCATTGTTTGTGTATGAAATAGTTTTTATTGACTTCTGAAAATTATGATTTAGTGACTTACGAGGTTTTCGAAATGACCGATTCAAATATTTTGCACATTCGTAAAATGCCACATGAGAAATAGAAGGACAACATTTTATTGCAAACAGGTCAAAGGGATTCCTTCTTTCAAATTCAATTAATGTTGTTATACTACGGAAACAGCAAATGGGGTTGTATCTTTAAAGGACCAACCAACATAATTTCTACAAATAAAATAAAAGCCAGTAAAACGTTTCCGACCGACAGTCTTTTATTTCGAATAACTATTTTATAAATACAAATTGAGAAGTACCGATTCACAACAAATATTACCTAGATTATAATGTTCGACAAAATAATTATCACTTATCACTGCATTGAAACTGTACAAGTATACAGTGGGCGGCTCGGGTGCCGCTCAATTGACTATCGCAGGAGGCGGGCGGCGCCCAACACCGCGGCTCACCGGCTCAGCGAGTGCGAGCGCTCGCGGGAACCAGACCCGTTGCACCGCGCCCGCTCATTGCCTGTACATACAACAACACATTACATACACAATCAACTACCTACATTATAGTCATCATTTCAAAAAAAACAATGCTTACTCGATTCCTAGCAGTTTTGAGAATAATATTATTATTATTTGAACAGTTAAGTTTTTAATATAAAATAATGATATTTAAGTTTAATATCCATTCGAGTTCTTTGAAAATCCATCACTAACAAACCTTGATGTTTTTTGTAAGGGAAATTATTATTATTGATTAAAAATATTGTTAAATCAATTATAAATAAATAAAATAAATAATGCTGTTTACAATATTGCTAATGTTTCATCTCACTTTTAAACATCCTGTACCAGATATATGTTAAAACTAATATAGAATATAGATAAAAAATAGACGAAAGATAGATTGAACTACCGTTTATTCTGCAATCACATGTTATTTTGGCAATGCTACGAAGCAGAAAAAATATTGTCAAGAGTGCTAATTGATAATTACAATAAACACTATTGTTAAAAAATAAGCTTGTTTTTTTTTTAAAGAATAAAAATTATATATGGGTGAAAAACAATACAATGCTAGTCAGGATGCAATGGAATTAAAAGAAAATCTGTAAAAGGAATAAATTCAAGGCCATCAATATTATACACATACATTAGAAAATTCTAGAAACGATTATATTAAAACGAACGTAACAACAAATACCAATTATTAAAATGAGGTCAGTTGCGTATCATCTCGTCCGGCATTAAACATGTATAAAACAGTGATAAGTAATCGTAATAAGCGGAAATCAAGAAGCACACTGACACAAATATCAAAATCATGTCGCAAAATGAATTTAGTGAGAAACATAATAAAATAAGCTTTCAGAAGCAATACAGCTATAAAGGGGCTGACTATAGGATGATGGCCTTGTAAACTGGCGTCTATCAAAAAATATTTTTCATTTATAATGTGTTAATAAGTAAAGGTGCAAATGTAACTATTCCTGGAAGACAAAATTAAAGGCTTTGTAACTAAATATATACATAGCTACTTTGCACAAACAAGTAGTTAGAAATGTGTAAGTTTTAATTGTCCAAATGATGTTAATATACTACTTACCGTAATAGGATTGATTACTTAATAAGTTTTACAACAGCTGTTTAGACACTGTGAAAGAATAAAAATATGTATATAGTAAAAACAACATTGTATTTGTTAACAATTGCTTACACAGTATCAGTAGTATTGATAAATTCTAGTCATATATTACTTTGTCAATTCATGGATTTGTTTACACAAAATTAAGTTTTTCATAGCATGCGATGACTTACGCAAAGAGGCTTTATATATAATAAAAAGGCTCAGCGTAAAAGTGTTATCTTGAAGTACCAATAAATATCTTCGAATGTAGTGTAGTGTATATTTATTTACCACGTAAAACAATAGAAAAATTATTGTTTGTAGCTACAGTCGGCCCAAACGAGTCTGACCATCTATTCACTCGAAAGAACCTAATACAAAGAATAATGTATTGAATTAAAACTATACTCGCGTGCAAGTAAATCGACTCAAGCCTCAAGTACGCATAACAAGTGATATAACTAAAAAATGCCTTATTATACCTCTATATAATGTTTTACATAATTAAAGCCTAGTAATTGAGCTTTAAAATGGTGTAAGTTGCATGAATATCGATTCAGTAGTTTAGTAAAAAAGGTTAATGCTAATGATAATGTAAAAAATGTTGAAAATTCATACAATTTCACAGTATGGGGTTATTGTGTTAAAATGAAACAAAATGTGCGTAAGATAAAAAAATTATTCGTGTCAATATTTGGTATTCCCTGCTCCCTGCTCTGATCACTGCTCTCATGCGATTCTTCATCGACCTTATCAACTTTTTAATGGATGATTGTGGTATTCGACCCCACTCTTCTACCAACGCAGTCTTGAGCTCATTGATGTTTGTCGGAGCTGGATTCCTCGCTCTAACTTTCCTTTTGAGCTCGTCCCATATGTGCTCAATGGGATTTAAATCGGGGCTGAGCGCTGGCCAATGCATAGTGTGAATTCCAACTTCGTTCAGGAAATCACGTGTGGCCCGAGCAGTGTGACATCGGGCATTGTCATGCATCAAGATGAAATTTTCCCCAATAAACCTTGATAAGGGACAACTTGATCCAGTAGAACATTTTCAATGTAACGATCACTGGTCAGACCTCCTCCCCGGCCTCCCCCAGGAACGAAAACAAGGTCCGTTTTGCCTTCTAAGGAAATTCCAGCCCACATCATGCAAGATCCGCCACCATATGCAACGGTTTCCACAAAGCAGCACTGTGAAAACCGTTCACCGGGACGACGGTATACCCGACCTCTCCTGTCGCTGCCATGGAGACACATCCTCGTCTCATCTGTGAACAGGACTGACTGCCATTGCTCTATGCTCCAATCCAAATGTTCTCGAGCAAAGTGAAGGCGTGCTTGACGATGAGCTGTGGTCAACTTCGGGCCTGTAGCGGGTCTTTTCGGAGTAAGGTTAGCTTCTTTCAACCTTCTTCTAACTGTCCACTGACTGACAGTCACCCCGCGAACTTGACGTAGCTCCTGCTGCACATCTACGCCGGTAAGGTGTCGATTTCGGAGAGAGGTCGAGACCAAAAACCGGTCGTCACGCTCCGAGGTGCACCGGCGTCGGCTGGTATTAGGCCTCCGAGTGAAGGCACCAGTCTCTTGAAACCTTCTGTATACTCTCGAGACAGCGGACTGACTCATATTCAAACGACGAGCGACTTCTCGCTGGTTCAACCCTTCTTGCAACAGGGCAACGACTTGAGCGGCTTCTTCAGGTGTTGTATCCATAATTTTCTTCAAATGACGGCTTTAATTTGCAGAGATGTGTTCAGGTCAACGTCTAATGAGCGACTGATAAGAAAAAAACGATTACAGGGGGTTTTATAGGGGGTTGTGTCGCGCAAGTTGTGAATAGAGCGCAGAGCAGTTTACGGGAGGTTGCGTTCAGTTGCATTCTAAGTACAAGTGTTTATTTAAATTACTGATATTATGCTACCATTTGAAAGCCTAATTACTAGGCTTTAATTATGTAAAACATTATATAGAGGTAAAATAAGTCATTTTTTAGTTATATCACTTTTTATGCGCACTTGAGGCTTGAGTCGATTTACTTGCACGCGAGTGTAGTTAAACGGATTATCGATGCTTAAACCATATTAATTTTCTTACTCTCCCGACGTTACTCTTTATTTATCTATTATAATTTTATACATTTCGACAGTACAACATAACAGAATATATAATCTTAATTATATAACTTTACATACTTAATATATTATAGGTTATAAGCAATTTCATCTGTAAAATTAGTTTTTACTTCAATGTGTACAATCGCGAAGACTTAAGACGATAAGTGATGAGCGTAATATAATTACCGAGCTCTGGTGCGGTGGCAGCTTGGCAAAGAAAGGATGGTGAGCGCGTCCCGTAGCGTGATACGCTGAGCGGGTTCGTACTCCAGCATGCGAGCGATCAGCTCGAACAGCTGCCGGTGTTCTTCGCTGTTGCTTTGCAGGTACCTCTGTAAATGGTCAAACATTCGTTTATACCTATTTCTTTTACATGTATATTTTTCGTTTGTAAATTATTACTAAGTTATATCATCATCCCATTAACACAACGCTATCACGAGCTCCCTAAGGGTAGGCTCGTGATAGGATTAGTTGGCCGACTTCACACACGACCTTTGAATCTCTGCGTAGGCGTGCGCAGGTCTCCTCACGATGTTTTCTATCACCGTAAGAGCGTCGGATAAGGTACATAAAATTTAGAAAATTCGAAAACACATTGGAACGTGGCGGATTTGAACCTGCTCCCTCCGGTCGGAAGGCAACAGTAATATCACAAAAATCTTATAAGTTTAGAAACGAGTGTTTTATGATTTATCAGAGCGTTTCAATCCGATCAGTACAAGTATTTTTATTACCTGAATTTAAATGATTGTTTATAATAGATTTATAATATATTTAAATGATTACTCATAAAGGTATAATCAATAAAAATATACTATTTTTTTATGCACTTGGAATTACTACTATTAAATACAATTACTCTGAAATATATTTGAATTTATTTTAATTTGTTTTGTTAATGATCTTGCATGTACAACATATTTTGTAAATGTTTTTAAAAGTAAATGTATTGTTGTTGTGCCTTCAGGTCACATGTGAACTGTTATTACAAATGTACACCTTTTAACTTCATGTGTATGCAATAAAGAATTGAGAATCAACTTACCAATAGCGGTTTACAATTTTCTCTGACATATCCTGCTGACGATTTTTCGTCCCAGTCTAATTTTCCGTGGTAGAAATATTTGTTCTTGTCTTGCGTGCCATTCTGAAATAGAATATAAATGTTTCAAAACTACCATAAACATTGATAACAAATGAGGCATATATTGATGCAAATTGATACAAGAATGAATAGCGTTTTTTTATATAATGAACTCGTAAATTATGTGGAGTTAGTTGCTCATAATAAATTATTAGTAATTTTATTATGCTACTTATTTCTATTCAACTTTCGCAGTCCACTGCTGGACATAGGTCTTTCAAATTCTAGCCAGATATCCTGGCATTTACCTAAAACGAACACCGTGTTATAAACCAGGATAGGGAAAGGGTTCCCTAATTTAACGCGAGCGAAGCAGCGGCAAAAGTGTTTTATAATAGAGCATATTACCTGTAAGGTATTGGTCCTAATATTTTCCATCATGGCTAAGTGTCCCTATTGTCGTGAGTCTGGAAGAGTGTGATGCCGAGGTGCAGTTCAAACATGATGCACCCGATCGACAAACGTCGCATGGCTGCGACCAACCGAGCTCTGGAATACATACAAGACTTTTTAGTGACAATGACAACGGATGTTAACTGAATATATTTTATTTCCTTTTAATAACAGTATACTTTACATTCAATAACACATGTCTAATGGATATTAGTTACTTTGAGATGTCTAGTTCTGACACCCGAGACGACAAATGTTAGGTTCTTATTTTACTAACAGCAGTGCCCTTTTTCTCAAACACAGAATTGCAAAACACTCCTTTTTAACGGGACTATATGCTAGCACTGCGGTGGTACTATAGACGACTCACACTGAGTCTACAAAATGTTGGAGCACGTTACATTACCATAAAAATTTTTAACAAGTCAACCATGATGGGTTTGACGACCATTTGGTATGGTTAAGGTCAGCTACTAAACCAAGGGTTCCGGGTTCAATCCCCGGGCAGTACAAACTTATTATTAATATGATAGCACGGCGGTGATACCAGAGTACCTGAACACGTTTATTTCATGAAAAATCACACTAAGTCAACAAAGCGTCCTCAACACAGGCGAAGCACTTATACCACTTCGCGATCTGCAGACCGTTGCAATGCAGATCTCTGCAAATCGCATAGTGGTAATAACAGAACACCAAGGCTATCTGTTGAGTGTTGTACAAGTATGTGTTACCTAGTATGACCTCTGGCGCGCGTAGTGTGCGTGAGACGATGGTGCTGTGGTGTTCGTGGTCGAAGGTGGCGCTGCCAAAATCGATCAGCCGCAATCGCTGCGCTTCACGCGCAACAGGTCGTGTGTCTGCAATACGCGAGCGGAATTATTACAAAACTAGCTGTGACCCGTGGTATTACACGCGTTACAAGTATTCTCCCGCAGTAAAAAATAACCTAAAATAGCTTCGTTAAATCACGTCATCGTTATCATTGCTTTTTTTTTTCAAAATAAAAGTACTAAAATAAAGTAGCCTTTGTTTTTCCTTATTATATCAGCTACTTCCAAAAAAATCCAATCCAAATCAATCCAGCATTTCAGAGATTACCCGGAACAAACAGACAAAGAATTTAAAAATTGTTATTTTGGCATGTACACCATATGATAACTCAAATTTAATAATTTAGTAATAGATTTTATTAATATAATTTCACCCGCTCTAACCTTATCGCGGAAGACAATAGAAATCGTTTGTCGAACGCTGTCGATATTTGAGTCTACTTTTTAAGAGTTCGCCGACACGGGAAAACCGTTATATTTTATAGTTATGACTTATAGCGAATTTGCCATTACTTGCCCAAACCTGTAAAGGTCATCTGCAGCCAATAGTGAGTAGAAGCAATTCATCAATTTTTTACATAAAAGCACAATAAAACTAGCCCAGTCAATGCACAAAGACATTTGTTGAAAATGGCTTTCCTCAATTTTAGTATTTCATGTCCAGGTTTACCTTCTTGATCATTGGCCACAAAGATGTATATATTATTCAATCATAATTAGTTTAAGTATATTACCTTCTTAGAGCTACTGTAGACGCTAAAACTTCAAAGTCACTATCAACAAATAATATTCTCTGGCTTAAGGTCCGTGTGAGTAAGCTTATTTTCGTGCAGGAACAGAACACTGTATATGAGCTGGTCGATATGTGTCGAATTGCTCCAGGGGGTAAGGTTGATAATGTTATCTTTCTTAATATAAATAGTTTAAAATTAATAACATACACAGGATTTTTTTATTATTAATTCTAACAAGTCATGCGAGTTTTAAGATACTGGCAATTGTTCTCTATTACTAATGATCCCAAAAAGTCACAGTGAAGTGACGACCCATATGGTGTGGTTATATACCTAGTTAGTACAAACATTTATTTGCATGAACATTGTTTGTATTGGTCTAGGTGTTTTCTATGTATAATACGTATGTATTTTCAAAAAGTATGTAAGTATTGCTATCCTTTGTTTAGTATCCATATTACAGACTAATGCTTAGTTTATTAATATTATTCTCGTGAAGATGCACGCAGAGTTCTTTAGACCTTATGTTGGATGAAAACATTGTGACTAAGTGTGAAAGTAAGCCAGCGCAGGCATTTTTCTATAAACAACTCGAGTAACTAGGGCATTATCATTTAAATAGATGGCAAAAAATTAAACTACACTAGAGAAATCAACAGGCCAAACCACTGAAGCGCTTTTTTTTTCAAAGCATCAAAACTCATATTTTTAGTTTAGTATTTTAATCGTTTTTTATTATATTTTTGTATATTTTTTGATGTTCATAAGTGCTTTTTGTAAGCCTAATTTGAAATAATGTTTTTAACTTTGACTTTGATTACAGAAATATTGTACCACAGTTACAGTATGGGCCACATTATCTACGTGATGATACTCGTATGAAGCACAATAACATTCATTGCTAGACACAAAATCAACGATAAAACAAAGACAATTTCTACAGACTAACATGGGCAGATAACGAATACGATAAACATGTGACTATTGGCGCAATGAAATTGTGTTGCATTATACATGATAATCAATACATGGGGGTAACAGGAAATAGTAATTTCCATAAATAGTAATAATGGCGGAAGCAAAATGAGCGAGCCAGCTCTATTTTGCGTGGTGTGATGTGGTCACATAGCTACGTAACTTGCGTTTACGCAACCGGGATTAAGCATGTACACACTATGCGAACTAAATGAGCCATCTTTAAAACATAGCATACTCCAGGAAGTCAAATACACTTTGTCCGAGCATTTCGAATGCATGCACATGTGTCCGTGGTACTCGAACCAGTCCAACATCTTTACACTAAGCTGAAAAATAAAAAAGGTCATATAGAAGCTAATAAATCATCATTAAAAACTAGCTGTATTCATATTTAATTAAGGTGTTAGTGATTAACCATTTAAAGTCATGGAATGGACAATTAAAATTTTAAAAACAATGTCATTATAAATTGTGAGTCTCTTATAATTAAATACAATCAAGGCATGAGGCAGTGTGTCAGTATCAAGGGCGAACTAGTTATCAGGTTCGAATTCAATATTTAGTGGAGGGCGAGCGGCGGACGGTATTTTTACGTTTCGCGTTGACACCAAGCGGCACTGGCCGCCTGCCAACAGCAGCCATAACGTCGCGTATAAACGCGCAAGGTCAAATAATGTTACATCGAACACCATCAACGCACTATCAGAAGGTGGCAATCTGCATGCGGTACGGTGATACTACTTGATCAACTTACTTTTTACAGTCTGGGTCAACTTCAGCCAACTTCTCTAAACGTTAATCTCTTTTTGCAGCCTCTCTGTACTTCTCAACATTCTTGATAATCTTCAGAGCCATTCTGTGCTCCCTGGAAATTATTAATAGTCATCGTTATTGGAGCATTTACGTAGACAATTTTGGTATTCGTTGGCAATAAGTATAGAAAGTGACGTTAGTATAAACAAACTAAAATAGCGTTGAATAATTGAAGTGCGGTATGCAGTGCCAAACAATGTGTCATCATCCGGCGCACCGGTCCGGGAGTGAACGACACTTGCGCCGCACCGGGAGGTGCTTGTGTAACGCACACATTGGCATTGCCACTTTTAACTGACTAACAATCATCGAAATCGTGTTATACATTCAGATGCACGTCAAAGACAGAAGATTACATCACAGAAAACGTGTCAACATCACGTATGTTGGATAAAATTTATTTTTATAGACACGTGATACAAATACAATAAAAGCAATTAAGCTTACAAGTTTACGTACAGAATAATAACTTAAAATTTTAAATGTCACGTAGTGTACATGTTTTGACGACCCATTTGGTGTTGCGGTTGAGAGGTCGGCTGCAACACCAAGGGTTCCGGGTTCGATCCCGCAGTACAAACATTTGTGTGCATGAACATGTCTGTTTGTAATGGTCTGGGTTTTTCTATGTATAATATGTATGTATTTACAAAAAAAAATGTATGTAAGTATATTTATCGTTGTTTAGTACCCATAATACAGGCTTCACGCTTAACTTGGGACTAGATGGCGCTGTGTTAATGTCAGTGGATATTTATTTATTTATAGTATACTTATATAACAATGTGGGATTATTTGATTATTGTTGCTTTGACAAAATCTGAAACTACTTGACCAATTTGAAATCTCTCACTTATAAAAGATCCACTATCCCAGGTGATAATATGGTGTATTCTAGTTTCAATATTTCTTATTAAAACTCGAAAAACCCGCACATCATTACTACAAGGATTTTATTATATTAACGCTCAGTGACAAAGAAAAGTGTTATTATTTATTTTGTAGACCTTACATAAATTATCCTCTATGCATTATTATAATACTAACATTTAAACCTAAATAAGGTACATAAATTCCATAATAAATTTATCCCAACCAAATATATTTTAAAACATTCTATTCAAAATGACGAATCATAATTAACAATGAAAATAAACCATTCATCGACTTAAAAGTATGATGCTGCTTTTCAGACACAGGTTCATTGTACACATTGTTTGTAAACAACAACCTGTATTACGTAATTAAATGTTTCTTAATTTAATTTGATAAAACATGCAAATATGGAGATAAACTAAACGAAAAATTATATCTTTACTACTACTTACATCTCTCAATCTTACTACTACTTACATCTCTAAATCCTTCACCTCGACCACCTTGCCGAAGGTGCCTCACCCAGTGTGTCGATGATTTTGTCTGCAATGAAACCAAGGCGAATAATTAATCAACTGCACTAAAAATAGCCATGTTGGAATTCGGTAATGGTTTTAATTTAATGTATCTAAAATTATTTCTTAAAAATGCTGTTTTTGTATAATCGTGAAAACAAAGCCCGAAACACCAAAATGACTTGACAGATCAGTTGTACATGAATGAAAAGTCACAGCAAAAA
Source organism: Leucinodes orbonalis (assembly GCA_019425675.1). NCBI lineage: Eukaryota > Metazoa > Arthropoda > Insecta > Lepidoptera > Crambidae > Leucinodes > Leucinodes orbonalis. The sequence continues at coordinate 213,104 of PQWD01003002.1, read as the reverse complement.
TGGTAGTTTAAAGTAAAAAAAACTAAAATATTTAAGTCTTGAATCTTCTCTGAACACGAATCACTAAACGGCTAGAATTTGGGTATCAGAGAATAATCGGTTTTTGTAATGGTATCGTTTAACTTGTGCATGTATATTGTAAGCGACAATGTCAACGTGAGTGTCGTGTGTTGTTGCATGTGTAGTGTAAGTAAATTTGTGTTAAGTGATGTGGACACGAAATCTCGCTCCCATGACATAGCCGGGCCAGTAGACCAGATGCCCGTCCTTGTCGTCCTTGACGGATGAGCGTGCCCGGGAGCTCTGCAGGCGCCGCCACCACCACCGCCGCCCGCCGCAGCCGCGCCCGCCAACGCCATACGCCCACACGCGCCGACATCACGCCAAAGCCACGGAGAGCGCCACGCGATCGCCACGACCCGAGTAGTGTTGTACCCAACAATCAGACAATGGAACGGTTGCCCGTCAGACAAGCGACAATTGGTATGGAGTGTCGTACATGCTGTTAAGGGGGACGGGTGGGCGCTGCAGGACGGCCGACGGACGCCCGAGAGGCCGCCTCGGGCGCCCGCCGCGCGGGCTCCTTGGCGCAGGGCGGGACGGATCGGGACCGGGCGGATAGGATGGGGATCTAGGATCTCACCGAGTAAACGTTCCGGATCTAACGCAACACATACATCAACCTCACAGAACCACCACTCGATCTGGTATTATAGGATAACAGTGTCCACCCGATTGCCATTAAAGTTAAAACAAAAAATATATAATCCTAAGTACTAACATTTACAATGCATCTATCGGGATCTCGTTTTCTTTTTGAGTTTGGAAATATGTTAACATAAAAAAAGGAGATATTAGTCTTTAAAACACGCATAAAAAGTGTCACATGCACTATCATGGCACTTAAATATATTTACTTATTGTTCACTTTAAAATAGTGTCATCACGTTATTAGTACCTGACCAATTGATTTATACTACAAGCTGGCATGTCAATATCAAAATATTTGTGTCTACCTTACTTTATTTTAATATTTGCAAGTCGCGTTATGTTTCAATTACTGTTGTTTTAATTCATACATTGTTTATTAAAAGCGTTGTAAACATGTTATCCATTGATATTTATGTATAATTGGCATTAAGTAATCGTAAGCTTCTGTTAGATTACGAGGTCACGGTCTATGCTAGTTGAGATAATCTAATGGGTTATATATCATGTACAATCCGATGGTGTACTGATGTAGTCAAGTGAATAGTATAAACCACGGACCGGGTGTAGGTTAGCGGCACACAGAGCGCAGGCGGTTAGCGTAGCTTACAGGCGGCGTGATCGCGCGCCGCAGCAGATGGCGGGGCCGGCGCGGCCGCTGCCGTCCGCGCAGCTCGGGCGGCAGCGCCACTACATCGCCGACACCCAGGGCCCGGTTTCTTCGTAGCGGCTATTTCGTTCGACACATCGTTGCCCTCCTTTCCACCGATGCGACCGTACACCTCGTCCAAGTGGGCGTACTTCATTATCAAACTCTGAATTTCTTTCCGCCTAGTTTCCCTGTCGCTCATAAACCGGTCTCCGACAGGCGTTTTATCGTCATCTTCGTCGCTCGATGGAAAGTAGATTTGCTTCTGACCAGTTACTTCTTTTATAGGAGACGATGCGGGAGTTTTCGTTGTTTTTGTTATGGTCTCGTTATTTAGCGGTGATACTAAATCACGAGAACTACACTGTATGTCTATATCTATGGGCCTTAGAGCTAACTTTCCCTTTCCATCATTGTTTTCACTTTTTTCTGCTCTGTGTGATCTTCTCTGATGCCGTCTGTAAACACTATCACGGTCCTTTCCGTAAAAAGGGCGATCCCTTAACGGTACATCATACCCATTTTTATGTTCATCTTTGTCTTTATATTTCTGACTTGAAGATAATCGGCGATCGACTGTATTTCGAAAAGGTGTTTTATCTCTAGTTTTCTCATTCGAGAAGTTGTTTCTTTTGAACGAATTTTCTCCAAAAACAGCTGTCGTCAAACTTCTCATCAATCCTCTAGACATAGGTGTTTCAGGCTCCAGTGTTTTATCACGATCTTCCTTTTCTTTTCTAGCCCTTTCTTTTTTCTGTACAGCTATTCTATCTAATACTGAAGAATATTTATCTTCTAGCCGGCTACGTGTGCTTCCTAGTTGAATTGTGGCATCGACATTGTTATTGGTTTCCTTAAGCGGATATCGTTTCGTGAACGGCGATGATTTATTATCTTTCATGTGAGCTCTACGGAATGAGTCATTTCGGCCGAGAGAGCTAATACCTGAAGTAGAATGCAATGGCGATGTGTCAAGACGGGATTTCGGAGAGCTCAGGTAACTATAAGTACGATCATCATTTAGTTTTCTGGATGTAGTTGTACCAACTCCTGTTTAATGTGGTATATGGGGACAATGGAGAAATATGCCTAGAATTTTCATAGCGTCTAACGCTGGAAAGCGCAGAGTTTTTGTTGGAAAGCAATTTGTCGTCATAGCGAGTCCGTGCGGCACTAAGTTTGGTGTCCACAATATCCGACTTTTCAGAGGGTCCCCTTCGTGTTAGTCTATTGATGATGCTGGAGTAGCCATCTGATAATAGCTGAGTCACACTTGTGGTCGATGCCCGGTTGTAGCGATGACGTCGAGGGCTGTTGGTGCCATTTCCGTTAGCATTTATTGTTGTCATATTAATTTATCAATTTAAATTCTTAACACTCACTTTATCCAGGATATATAACGTAGTATTCAAGAAACATCATAACTTCACATGGAATAACAATACACAAAACATTTTCGACTAAGAGGTGAATGCTGCGGTACCGACCATTAGACTGGGTCTAATCTAGATATTGGGAGCGTACCTAAGCGCGAACGGATTTCAGAGAGATCACTAGCGCAGCCGAGTGCGGCCGCCGGTGCCAAGTAATGGTCGTGGACTAAAAATATCGGCAACCCGTGGGAGCGCCCTCCCGCGCACTCCCGACGTGCCCGTCGCGCGCGCATTTCTTCACATTACACTTGTTATAATTATTTTTCTGACCTGTTATTTTGTTTTCAGTCTTAGTATATAATCAATCAGTTTTGTCTGGATTACTAATGTGACGCAAAATTTTAAGGTACCTTAAAATCATCTTGACATCATGACAATCACGAAAATTATTTTTTTAGATACAAACGTTTATAGCAATGAATGAATATTAAGATTCCCTTGTAATATGCATTATTTAATTAAGTATCAATATGGCAGTAAATTACCTGGTTTCAAATTATGAAAGGTGTTATCAAATATTTATTAAAAATATGCCTTTCTCTGAAAGACGGGCTCGTACGCCAAGACACTTCTGTCAATAAGCGGTAAGCAATTAGGTTACTGGGGCGCGTGTGTGTAACAGAACAATGCTGCCTGCACACGCGGACCGCTCCCAAAAATATCCATTCTTAAAAATAAACAAAAAGAAACCCTTAGTGTAATCTGTTTATAATACGATTGATTGAGTATTTAATACGTGTTTTATCATTTTGATATGGCACGCACAGGAGTGGGTCCGAAACGGTCGAGAACGAACGGATGCGGGCGCTGCGATAAACCGTCCAGTGACACGAACACTCTACATGTCTCACGCTTATCATACTGTAATGGTTCATGTTACAATTTGTTTTTCATTTGTCTATACACAGACACTACTACTGAGACATTATTACATGCACTTATCACGATCTGACTTATGTAGTATTGTGTAATGAATTCTGGTATCGCTTATTAATAATATCTGGTAATAATTCAAAGTTAATCTAAATGAAACAAGCTAATACTTCCAATAGAAGTATTTTACCTAAGAATAGGTACAACGGAAATACCAGCATTCTGGACAACATACCATAGACTGACCTCGCATATATTCTAGCGTTTCTAACTTCCGAAACTTACAATTCTTGGTAGTGTTATGCACAAATATCAATGTTTCAAGCCCGCTTTAAAACACAATGCAATGAACTTTATAGCAAGAAATAAGTTTAAAACCCGAATGCGTATAACTGGCTGCAATGTATATTTATTTACACAGATGCATCCAGTACGAGACTTCAGCTACATACCTTTTTGAATACATTGTAGTCTGATAAAAGTGGATAGTTGTAATTAAAAATAACACTGCACACATCAATCGTATAGTACGATTTACCTTGACGAAACTTTATTACATATAGAACAGTTAAAACAAATAACAGTGATCCAACAAAAACGTCTACACTGATAACTGCATGGTAATAGTGTTTTAGCGACAAAACCACAAAAGAGTTATTAGCCGGCATCTCACGCACTACACTTCAGGACTGTACTCGAACCAGCTGTTAGTCTCATTTTGTTTTATAACAATAACGCGGGGAGCAGGTAAACGGAACTTGTATGCTATTGGCCCAGACATTTAAACGGGTTACTTTTAAAGAAGTAAAACGGCCTATGTCAATTTAGTTAAACTTTTCCTTAAGTTACCGATCGTATTTGGTTTACATTAAACGCGAGACCGAAGATAGTACCTATATAATTAGACTTATATTTTTGAACTGACCTTTCCTATTAGCCGACTACACGCATCGTCAACATCGAAAAGAATCTCTGCAAACACTGAGAGTAGTTTTGCAACATCATGCCACTTGCACTGGTGCTCCTTGAGAAAACGCTTGTACAGTTCATAAAAGGAGGCTAGGCGTAAAGGCACTCTCACACGGTCGTGCTTTATTGATAACTCAGCCATTGTAAGTATGCACACAACTTAGTGAAATGACAACACTATATTAGAGCACAGAACGACACATGTCGAGCGTAGGCGGGCAAGCACACCGCGGCTGCCTTACAACTGTTTCTCCTGGCGACCGATACCGCCACTCGAATACGACTCTTATTCAAATGACTGCGACAAATGAACAAAAACAAAAGTTGTGAAAAGAAACAAAAAACGCATGTAACCGTTTCATTTATAAAAACAACTTAAACAGGCACGATAATTGATGCGTTCAGCGCTGAAGAACGTTCGAAACAAACTGAGACGGTTGTACGTCAATTAAAAATGTCCAACGCAAATCGAGCAAACAATTGGTAACAGGAGCTCTCGGTTTGAACAGGATTAAACCGCGTCCCCGTGCGACTTCAATTTAAGTAATTTTATTTAATTCTAATTTGCTTCTTCTTCTTAATTTAAAAAAACTGGTGTCTATAAGATTTTTAATATCGAATAGCCTTAACCTATCTGTATAGAAACTATGGAGTGTGAGTTCAAATCATATGCTGAAGTATTTATTTAGTGATAAAATAGACTCGTGGATGTTAGTGGAATCATGGCACAACGTGCGCGGCAACGACAAGGTCGGCAGGAAGGAACTGGCATTACCAAAAAGATAGGTTGTGTACGAAACACCGGGCGTACGCATTTATCAGACCATATCTCAACCGAGCCGTTTAACGTATTAATGATTTGCGATAGAACACACCATTCTCTATCAGCGGTCTTGACCTTGGGTACGTCTTTGATGTTTGTTTCATCAATACATTTCATTACGTGACAAGTAACATGACCGCTGTCATTGAGGAAATGATTACTAAATGTAGTAGGTATTTGATTACAAAAGAAAATATATTTCTTTGTATTTGGAAACACTGAAATGAATCGTGGTAATACAGTCAAAAACTTGGGCAAGTTGTGGTTGTTCAAATGTTCTAAAAAATTGGCATTTGATAATCTTATGATTTACAGGCATGATCCATCCTTAGGCCGCATCATACTTACATCAGAATGAGATATGCGGTCAAATTGCCTGTCTAAAGATGAATAAAAATCCGTGATCAAGAAAGCAATTACAACAGGGTACATACTGTGGGGTCTGATTCACTACAATATCCGAACCAAGCTGCCTACAACAAGTTTCAATTTAATGTTCGGTGAACTACAATTCAAACAATTGAGACGTACGCCGCTTGATGAGCGTCGATTGGGCCGCAATGTGGGCCTGTCGTCGTATTGTGAAATATTACTAACACCAATAAGTTTCTAATCACTATTCATTTACCTCTCTTTTGATAGATCTTCTACTATGGGTTGTATGTACCTTAAGAAAATGATGAGAAACAAAGTAATTGTTTTGTAATGAGTCTCATCTCATTAGTGTGGACTGTTGCTTCTGATCTGGAGGGTGCAGGTTTAATCCGCCACGTAGAGTCGCATTAAATATATATTCGCAGTCCAAGGTGACCAAATACATCTAAACAGTTAAAATGTCAATTAGTTCTATACAGTAAAGTAACCATTAACATCAGCAACAATCGTTCATTAATATCATTATGAGAGTTATTATAGAAATTTGTCTGTATAGGTGTTATTGACAAGCATTTATGACTAAGCATTGCATGGTTACGTGTACAAAAACACTTATTTGTAAGTTTCAGCTCTCTAAGTAAGTACTAAAACTTTATATATAGATGGGTCCTTCAAATAATTTTTGAAGGAATTATCTAAATATTCGATGATCGGATGTTAAAAACTATACATTTTCAAATATATTGTATTCATTATGTATTTATGAATCACCGGAAAATAAAAAGAATCGCAAATTGATTAATTTCCTAGAAAATTTATAACTTTTCGCAGGATTCTACAATAGAGATAAATTGTATTATTTTACGTCTACATTTTCATAAATTTATAAATTTGAAACGTCTCGTGGTAAATTTATAAATTTACGAATTCCCAAGGTTCCATGTTTTGAACAATCACGGAAGAGCGTTAATTTTACGCTTCTTTAAAATGCGGCATAAACTGCTCTATTCTATGTTGACAGTGGCAACGTTTGTGTCCACAGACTTACGTACAATCAGACTACTGAACTGAATGGCGAACTATTAATTTAGAACTTTCGATTATCCAAATACATATTTCTTATTTCAAATATTGTATTTATTTTCATATATTTGTTTATACTAATGATTGAAACATATAATCATTCGAATAAATAACTTATTATTCATAAATGTGTTGTGTGTCAATATTTGTATTATTCATAATTTAATACAATTCATAAATTTTATACATTTTGGTTAGGTTACGTTAGAACCGTGACCTCAACCACCGGTGAGCGGAGCGAGCGAAGCTCGCGTGATGTAGAAGCGGCCGGCGAAGCAGCAAAAATATTTGTTATAATAAAAATTCTAAACAACGACGTTAGAACGTCTAACGATAATAACTATTTTGGTTATAGGCACTATAAAATTTAAGTAGTCCTATGGTAAATTTCACTCAGAGTACTTTACGGGTGATTTCGGTAAGTTGATCAATTTATGAAAATGTAAGTGTATAATGTAAATGTATATAATACAACTTATCTCTGGTGTAGAAAGCCTAAGAAAGTTTATAGAAAATTTATCTATTTGACTTGCATCTTATTATGTTCGGGTGACACATGCATTGGATTCATTTTTAATGTTGTATGTCTAAAAATGGTGAAATGGTCCCCTACTAAATAATTTATGATTATGGTAATTTTTCGTTGACAACCTAATTTTAAGCAAAGATAATAGTGTTTTTAACGAATCGCTTAATTTTCGATGACAAAACTAATGATGACTATAAAATTATGGTACTAATCTACATGGTTAGTGCAACAGATGTATAGCCGAAGTAAGACGGATTGTAGAAAAACTATTATTCTGATATTATTTCATTGGGGTGATGATTTTAATTTTGCGTTAAGCACGCGGGCTATGCGAGAAGATGATTTACATCGTAAGATTGACGGTCGAGTTTTCGCCTAGGTGAAGGTAAGCGTCGCAGTACTATTTCTGTGCGCAGTCGTCTATGATATCAACCTGAGAACAGTAAGCGCCATCTAGCGATCAACGTTTAAATTGCAAAGATACTGGCTGTGGTACTATTTTTGGCAGCCATAATATGTTATTTACTGGTATAATACCATAAAAAAATTATTGTATTCTGCTCCCGAAATAAATTAACGGCGGTTATAAATTATGTTAGCAATGGCAAGTAATACGATTAATCACTTATTCGGTTAATTTTATTAGAAACAAAAAGTATACGGCTAATGGCAAACTTTCAAAATTAATATAACACTTGACTTGAAATACCTGGATTAATAATGTTTTAGTTATACTTCTATATATAAAAAATGATCAATATGAAAGTGATAAATTAAATCCTTGACCTGATAGTATACTTTAAAATAGATGCGCATTGCTCTCAATATACACATGTTGGCAGAGCATTGCGCAGTTACTTTTAATACAACGTTCATACGTTTAATTCATAAAGACTTTTAGTTTTTAATAACCTTTTAGAAAACATGTCAATTGCGTTACAATGTAAAATCTGACCTCCACTTCCTTCGGTTGCTTATCAGGTTTGAGCTGCGATACTTGTGGAGGTATACGAGGCGGTTGAAACGAAGAGCACGAAGGCTGTGGTTCTACTGTCGCTTGGATTGATTTACCAGGTGTTTGTGGAGAAGGTGGTTTAGGGCTCTTCGCAACATTCACTTGCTGACCGTCCACATTATGGACACGTATTTGTGGTTTTGATGGTGCTTTGTTTGGTAGAACATTATTAAAAGGCCTTTTTGGAGCAAGCCAAGCTGGAGGTACTGCTGGAGGCTTAGGTGCTGGTCGCAGTACTGGTGTTACGTTAGCATTTACTTCATCTTTAGGCACAGGCTTGTCTATCAGTTGATTTTTAGATATTTCACAAATATTTTCAACACTCTTAGGAGGTATGCTGACTTCTATACTCTTTGCAGATTCATCGTTTAAAGGGTGAGTGTTTTTAGAATTATCTAATGTTTCATTATGAGATAGATTTGATGGCAATGGATCGTGATGTGGAATGGATGGTAATTGACTTAGGGACAATAGGCCACTCTAGAGTTATTTTTTCACTGGATCACGGGTTTTAGTGTTCCCTTTAGTAGTTTCACATGTTTCATTACGATTTAAAAGATCTGAGGGAGCTGGTGAAGCTTCATCCCTACTTTGAGAATAGTCACTTTCACAGCTAGATGACTCGTCGAGACTTTGTATAACATCTAAGGCAGATGCTTCGTGATAATCAGTAGAGCATGGTGATGTATCATTACTTGTATTATCTCCACCACCCATGCCATGAGGTCTTTGTGGTGAACATTTACTACTAGGTAAAAATGCCAAACTAGATGTTATATCGTTTGAAATATCCGCATTAAGTGACTCATCACTCCTTGCAGACGATTCTCTATTATCATTTTCGAGTTCATTAACTTTGATATTTTCATTAATATTTTCGTTACTTACAACTGTACTCTCAACTTCAGTAAAAGCTTTATTTACATCTTTGGATATACTTGTAGATTGCTTTTCATTAGAACTATCTACATTAGTTGTGACTAGATCTTCTGAAACACTATTACTGTCTGCAAATGTTTCAATTTGTGCTTGTTCTATTACAGGTAAGCTCATATATTGAGGTATGGCGTATTCTAAATCAGTCAAAGGCATATAATGAATAGCATCTTGATCTCCCCCCAGCAGTCTGATAATGCGGCGAATAATATTCAAATGCCGAGTTATCGGTTGCATATGCAGACCAAGGATCATTAGGTGGGATCATCGGTAATCTATCATAGTATAGTTCAGGATTAAAATTACAGTCGACTAGAAGTTCTGGTTTATAGTCCCAGGTTGGCACAAATGAATCTTCAAACGCCAAGTAATTCTCAGGCAGAACAACCATTGTATTATTAATCTGCGAGGAATCAACCGCATATGATCCATCGTAAAATGGATTATTGAGTACAAGAGGTGGAGGATGAATTGGCCCAACGGGCTCTACAGTCACTTCAGCCTCTACAAATAATCCATACTTGGATAAATCTGGTTCAGAGCGTCTATGTTGAAAGGCACTAATATCTACATCCGACGGTGAAACAAAAATATCCGAAATGTCAAAACTATGGTATCTTCGCAAATAACAGTTGGATGGCATTTGGGGCTCCTCGTTGTATTCCTTTTGAAATACATCTTTATGCAGCTGATTTTCGTAAAAGTTTTCGTAAGAAGGTATTCCCAAGTTGTTTATTTCGTGTAAAGTAGGGAGCATCATTTGTTGGACTTAAGGTATTGGAAACATTGAGGTCACTTATATCACTGGCGACGTCACTGGGTAACAGCACAACATGCGGCAGAGCAGGTGGTGGGCCACAGAACAATAAGTTGTTTGGTGGCGGACGCGGTGGTTGAGCAGCCATGGTTTGCGCGCTGGCTACTCACCCGTAGTCCGGCGCGACGGACTAGTTTTTCGGCGCGCGGCAAAGACGCGCCGGGCGGCCGACCGAACTTTGCAACTGACTGAAGGCGTTCCGAGTGACGAAGGCGAACACAAATAGAATGGGCGCAAGCGCGAGGAGGTCGCCGTCTCTCGCGCACATCTTCACGGGCGATGGCGCACGCGCACTGGCAAGCCAAACCCGTCCCGCGTGTAATCCCAAACAGGAACGCTGACGTTTATGCTTTATTCTGGTTCCGCACTTCGCTAACGACATGTACTTATTATCTTAAACAAAAATATACTACAGGATATCGAGTGGACACTGATATCATAACGAGATTGGTGGTCGGAAGCTATCATACGACTCTTTCAAAATTAAGTAAAACAAAAAAAGGAACGGTGGGACTCACCTGTTCTGGAGGTGACCGCGGTGATGAGTCGTCACGATGATGCCTCCTCCGTCTGTGAGATGTAGGGGAACGCCTGTGATGTGATCGTTTGGAACGTTCATTCCTCCGCCTCCACGAATGCTCCGAGCTGTGAAATCATCGATCGGTAGGCTATAGGGTTAGTGAATAGGATAACGATAAAGCATCGCTACAAGAAATGTTTGGTGAGATCAGATCGAATAACACGAGCGATTGAGTTGAATATTTACTAACGTTAGGGAACGATTGCGGCAACCGATGTAAGGATCTACAAAATATGAGATTTCATCTGTTGACGGCAGGCAACAAGCGCTTAGAACTGCCCTGATGGCAGTCCAGCGCTTTTGCCCCCTGCCTTTGTTTATGGTCAAATACTTTTCGGTTCACAAAAAAATTGCATAAATTTATGAAAGAAGACGTGTTATCCTTATTATTTATTCATCAGAAATAATGGCATTTTAGAATAATCCTTTACGGTATCCTTTCATTTGTGCCAGTTACAAAATCCAACAACAATCTAAAGCCTCATCGACGCAGCATAATTCAAATTCTATAGAAGGTAGATCATATTGTCGTATTGAAAGTGCTAGCAGCAAAGACCGACTCGGACTATGGTCGCGGACAAACTGCTATGAGTAGTTCTGATTCGATGTACGAAACGAGATACTTAGTAAAGTGACGTGCAATCAATGCTCACTTCAAAACACGACATCGTCACAGAACACAACCAAACAATGAAAGCTAAACGTCACATATTTCAATGTCATCAGCGTGAGAACAGAATAGCGACATTATTTAGAATTAAACCGATATATAACTTTTTGTTTAATAAAAGATGTTCTGTAACATCACTTACCAACAGACATTGAAATTAAGACTAGAAATGCTAATACTTTTTTCTTTTCTTAGAACAGATAGGGTTTGTCGAGTCATCATCGTAAGTGAACAGCTCTTCTTTGAAAGCTGATACAGTAGTAACTGGCTTAAAAATAAGCAAGATAACTAGGAAAAGCAGTCTAATAGAATTACGTTGCACGTAATTGGTTTACTTTTCTATGACACATTAATAGAAACGGTACAAAGTCACATGATACATTCATCGCTTTATTATCATCAATATGGCCAACTTTTTTATTAGACTAACGAAAATAAAAGAAGACTATTGTTGTAAAATATTTTTAACTTTTTGTCGGTTGGATCCCAATCCCAGTCCACAGATAATTTTAAGAACAAACCACACGTTTGTGTGCAATGCTGCTGTTTAAGGTAAGTACTTCCGATTGGTTCCAATGTACTAAACTTTCGAGTAATTAAAGGTTAAAGAGATATTTGATTTTTCATATAATAAAAAAAAATAAGCCTGCTTAGTTTTTGACAGTTATCTTACAATCCTGAAATATGATTTCGGTATAAATAATAATTTTGTGATTGCAAATGCACAATTCACGGGATAGAAAGTAATAAATTAAGAAAGGAAAATTGCTTATTAAGTAAATCTGTATTGGGGGTTAATAAACATAATAAAAAAAGCTATGCAGCCATCTTAATCACAAGCTAAGACTATTTTATATTTAACAGAACATCTATCATATCCATTTTGTTTCTGATATGTAGCAAATTAGGCCTAACTTAAAGGTTGCGTTGAGTAACGACAACAATACTTAAATCAAAACTAACGGAAACATAATTCAACATTTAACCATGTTTGCATAGTTTACAATTGTTGAGGCCAGACCGGCTTTTTCGTTGATGTTTAACAGAATGGATGTAGTGGTAGTTGGTAAGTAAAAGAATAAAAACGTTTCAAAATAAGTGATTAAATATCCATTTATTTGGAGTGCATTGTATGTTCTCATCATTATTATCATTTCAGCCGATCAGCTCATTTGCGATGCTTCTTCGACTTCCCTCAACTAATTTGGGATCTAGAGCCATAATCGGGTAAAGCATGATTTACAAAGGTTCATTTTGATATATATATATTCATGTTTTCTCCTTGTAAAAACGGCGTCTTTGAAATTCGGATTATAAGATTCCATAGGATGAGTTCTTTAAAAGTGTGATTTAATATCACTATGCCTCAAGTAGCAACTAAAGTAGGATTTCACTTTGGTTTGTTTGCCATCAGGCTGTCTAATTAGATGCTACTTATAAAATATTTTATTTGTGATTTTTTTGGTTTTCTACACATAGCAAACGAATGTATTCTATATTTAATTCAATAGTTGTGCTTGTATTTACTTCATAGTGCTTTTTTTATTACTCGAGTAACCAACTACACTTTGATTTAAATTGAAAAAAGCTTAAGCATTCAAAAACACATTGCATGTCTCATGGTTCGTAACGAATAACAAACACCAGAACGTTCACTTTCGACGACACCCATGTTATCAATATAGTTTGTTGTGTTACGTATTGCTCTAACGAAAACAGGCTTAGGTANAAACCTCCGAAAACTCGCCAAACCAGTGAGATGCGTCACAGTCAAGTCAACGGAACATATTTATTGGGTTTAATTAGCGGATGAAACGTCTTCAGTGGATTCTTAAACAGTGAAACTTTTTTCCAGTTTTAATTATTCAGGATAGTAGTCTACTGTTCAGGACTGTAAAAGTCGTAATCCAAGCTTGTTCTAAGCTTACATACCTACTGTTTATGGTGTCTGTATTAAACATAGGTACCAGGTATTGATAAGCGATCGGTGAGATTTGCCATAACATTGAGCTATAGCCTTTAAGTAGGTATTAATATGATGAAACTAGAAAACAGGAAATAATTTAAAATGTCTTGAACACAAGATCATTAACTGTTATAGACATTTTTTAAGAAATATGTCATGTAAATATTCTAAGGAACCAAACACGATAAAGGAAAACATTGATTGTAATGCGGTCAATGTTCAAACCAACGGTATTCATATAACGGTGCTTTATATTTAGTAACAAAGAACACGTGTACTGGATTGAATCATCGAATCATTTCTCTTTTTAGTGATATACTGGTATTTCCTGATTACATACATAAAGTTTTGAAATTTTACTTTCGTTCGTTATATGAATATAACAGTGTTTACACTGGTTTAAGTTTACTATGGAGATAAGTGAAAATGACAAATCATTTTTAAGACTTAAAATGAAGAAAAAACATTCGTTATTGGCCTGTTCAGAGTAAGGTCACCGTGGAAACGAAGCAAGCACAATTCGTGCAAGATCGGATCGCCTGGGGCCACAATGTCCATAATCGATCAGTCGACCGGTACACACTGCGGCCACAGTTACGAAATGGAAAGCCGCAGACTGCAACGTGACACGAAGAACAGTGTCCGGTCAAGGATCACTCGCAGTGGTTTAAATGACAGCCCAGATTTTTAGTGGCATCCGTGCACAATGAAAGCGTGATGTTACGGTCGTTTATGGTTGAGTGGCACAACATCCTGTAGTTTAATGGGGCATTTTAGTGTATTGACAGTGTGACGCGATGGGCCGGCGCGGGCCGCAGACAAGGCCGCGCCGGATGAGCGATCGCTGTGAACCGTGTCAACGGTGCAGCCGCGACTAATCACACGCCCGCGTCTCTCTCGTGGGTCAATGACAACCATAGACTCCAACTACTTGCATGACCATACCCGTTTAAAAAAGCTAAGAAATTTAAGGTTAAAGTTTTGTGTCAGATTAATAAAAAAGGTCTGTTAGATTGATAGCTGGTATATTTATTTAAAATAAGGGCCAGACGATTCAGAACCGCGTATTTTTCTTAATTAACTACCTACCCTAATAAATAAGACAGCTTCATATAAATAACAAACCTGGTATTGTGTATTTCCCGATGTAATTAAACATATGAAACGAGTATGATTCACATAAAGGAAATATGGCCTAGTTATTGTGATAATTACAAATTAAAGGGAAATATTCTGTGACGCGGAAAATACTGTAATATTTGTCCAAGTAACCGTGCGAAAGCGTCGGCTGTTAAGTCGTATGCCAACCAGGACTAGCGTCAGTGGAAAGTTGTTCAAAACGCGTAGTGGCAGGTTTTGACATTTGTGAGATGTACGTGAGTCGCTTGCCAATGTTTAGTATTACTTGCGACTGTTAATTCTAACTATGACATTGCATTTACCAAAGCTTGTTATTTAAAAGTCATTACATGCAGAAATGTCAAAAAACGAATAAGTGTTCAAAATGTCAAAAAGATTATCAAAATAAAAAAAGATTGTTTATATTGATATTAATAATTATAACTACTTCAATTTCAATTATGCCTTTAAGTGAGAGCTACTGTTTTCACTACACTACACTTTCTCTTTACAATTATGTGACGTCCAAGGGTAGTGCTTGTGTACACTCCGATGGATAAAATAATAGGATAATAATAACAACACTTTCATTACGTCATAACGCCTACCGAGTTGACAAATCCTTTGCAAGCGTAACCAGGACAGGACCTTGAAACATTCACTGAACGCTATCAAGACGAATCTTTTAGTAGAGGCTGTGCCGGGCGCCCACGAATTTGCAAATTATTTACTCTTAAGGCATATAATAAAACATACATGAATCGATACTGAACTGAATAATAAAAAGGAGACGTTTGAAATAAATTAATCCCGTTAGCATTATGTCATGTGCGATTTCAAAACGTTAGTGAACTTAATATAACATAATGTAGTCATTTTTTTAAGTGTAATTTATTTTCATACTTTACATAAATTTAATTTAGTTTAATGGCGGTAATGTGCAGAAATATTAAGCAACCACCAGTAGCGGGATGGAATAAAGCGCGACTACGGTGAGTCACGACGCGGCGTGTTGAGCAACGGTTTTGCACAACCAGTCTCGAACCCTTGGCGCTACTGTCGAGCTGCAAAATATTCAGTTAGATTGCTACAACACCGTTTGTGCATCGATATAATTTCTGAACAATACTAACAGTACTAGAAGACAGCTAAATAATAATATAAAAAAGTTGTATTAGTTTAAGATAAGAAGTATCTGCGATTAAAAGGAACCTTCATAATTACTCGAAATTAAAAGAAAATGTTTGGGAACTCAATCGCTCGTTACCATGGATCTTGTTTGGGCGCGGCCGTCGGGTAGGAAGGTGGCTAAAGGGTTAGTAAGATGGTTGTCGTCAGGTACTACATACGATACGCTCCACTCGTGTTCGCGCATGCTCTTCTGGAAAGCGGCAGACTTTGGTGTCCAAGAATCAACGCCGAGGTATAAGGCGGGCAGCTCGGCTACCTTCACCTCCAGCCGCTCGGCCAGTCGCTGCTCTACGACGGACTTCGACCCGCTCGTCAGTGGCCGTTGCTGTTCTTTCGCACTGCGTCGTTCCGTACCGCCGTATCCGTTTATTTTCTCCCCGTTGCAAGACGTCACGCTTTTCGGACTATCTGTGCTGAGCAATTTGCTCTTAACTGTGTCCGTCTTACCGTAACTTTTATATTGCACTGACTCTGTTCCGTTCGCTGTACGCGAATACTTCAAAGAATCATATGTATCGCCATTTAGGCTGCTGTATTCGACATTGTTCAGGTTATCGACGCGTTTAGTGGTTCCGTCGAAACCATTTCGTTTAATGTAACGTTCCTCATGACTCTGTTTGAGAAAGTTATTTTCGAAACTAGTTTTACATTTAGGAACATTGTTTAAGTAGTCGTTATAGCTTACATCTTTATTGTGTAAACCTTTTTCACAGCCCTTTTTCAGTGTTTCTTGTATATCGATACCGTTCCCATTGACCCGGCTGTAGCTGAAGCTCGAAGGCTGGTCGTTATTTGCTCTGTTGTCTATAGAGTCAATTCGTTCACTGTCTTTACTTTCGAATTCATGCTTAGCTAGTGCAACTCGCGACACGTCTCCCGTAACGCCGTTTTTATAGTGCGTTTTGGAGGCGAAATCTGCAGTTGTTATGCCAACTCTGTTCTGCTCACTGGGCACTGTCCAAGTGTCGTGTTTTTTCTTATCGTTGCTTTTAGAGGACCATGCCTTGGCGAGCGCAGCTTTCAAAGCTTCTCGCCGTTCGTGCACGCTGACCCTCGGGTACTCGTGAATGGGAACTATGGCAGGCGCATATAAAGTCGATCGCGGCGTGGCCCGCGTTATGCGGAAACTTCTGAACTCCCTGTTGAACTCCGAATTCAGAGAATAAGCCGGTATTCTCGAAGTCACCATTTTGAGATCAAATTTCCACTCGCAGTTATAACTTTGTTCACTATCAAACTTTATATTTGCACTGGATACACTGAACACATATCGACTTTACCTGAAAGATCAGGGAAAAAAATGTGTCGATCAAATGTATCGAACAATATTCTTTTTAATTAATAATAAACAAGGCTACGCGTAACTAAGCAAATTTCTTTATTGGTTCCGATAGTATCGAAGTTATATAGTCTTTTTTACGTTTTTTATAAACACTCAATTATTTAACTCTCAGTCGATTATGCTGGGTTTTGAATGCATGACAACGGATAATTTACATACATATATAATGGTCATTACAAAAAAAAAACAAAAAGTTTGGCTCTTACGGGGATCGACTCTACAACTCTTGGAGACTACCAAATGCGCCATCGTCCCCGTTATGTACTAAAATAACAGCAAGTGATCGATTTATGTAATAGGGCCGTTATGGACAGTAAAGCAGGGTGCAGGATCGCGTGGATGTGCCGAGCGACCTTCGCGGTGGGCGGCGCACGGCGGGACAACGCTCTGGTCAGAGTCAACGAACCTCTAGCCAAGCCGCCGTCCACCACCTTGCATAACATTCGCCAACCGAATCCCTGACTTATCTCATGCTAGTTATGCCACTCATCACGATGCACAAACTGAATGCAACGAACATTATCACAAATACGACTCCTAAATATTTATGAACATCGGTTATTGATAGATGAATCTATTAATTCGTCGAGTGATAAGACGTCATTCAAGCGTGTTTTGTGGAGCAGTTATGCCGTATAAGTGCAACAAGTGTCGCCTTGATGGTGTCCCTAATATGGCCCGTGGAGCCGGCCATATGGCCCCATCTCGGCTGTGTCCACTCCAGTTGCACTCACATAAACATATTGCTGAGCAAACATATTATCTGGGCCAACAGACCGTGCAATCAATAGAATACACAGAACTTCGTAAATAACGTATTTATAACACTTCTATTTTGTTAACAACTTGTTTTGTTTTAGGCTATGGTCAATTAAAAACATTTGCCGGACTTGATCGGTAAGGCCAAACTGCATTACATATGTATGAACGCGTTAAGGTTGTATTATAAATACATATCACGAGATAAGCCTTGTTTATTAACGTAATCAAGTTATTGTTCTGTTATCTATCTACATAACAGGAAATTCACGTAGACACATTTATTCAACACATTTCAATAGTCGAATCACTTTTCCTATAGGGAGTCAACACTGACGAGCACACTGACACCTGCGGTGGCCGAAACGCATCAATATGCGTGCATCAACGCGTATGGCTACTATGGTATTTGTTCATATGTGTTGTAACCGATAAGGCGACAATATTTATTGGACAAAGGAGAGCAGCCACCGGAAGCGAGTGCGTGTGTAGTGCGACGACGACGGCGACCGGTCCCGAGCATACCTTCTCGTTGTGCGCGCGAGAACTGCGTGCGGCGTGCGTGCGCCGCTGCGACTATACTGACTACAGGGAGGCAACGCGCGGCCCGAAGCGAGGACCCCACCGCTGCCGCCGCCACCTCTCTCCTGCGGCTCACCACTTGTGACTCTATCGCCAGTGCACTACGGGTGGAATCGCAGGAGCACTGACCTTCGCTACCACAAACGCCGTGTCGACGACATACGAGCTATGAGCCAGTTCAAGTGCTCCACTGCATCGGCCCGAGTGCATTACTCGTTTAAATTTCAATTTTAAACTACTCAACTAACAATGGGCACTGTTTTTTGTACTATTTCGAATTAAACATGTAGGTATCTAGCATTTCATACTGTAACTTTTTAGAAAAACATACGTTCATTACTTGTGGTCTTGTTGATTCTAATAACTCGTCACATATACTAATTAGTGCGGCGGACGTTCCCTTACTGCAAATTGCATCGCGTGCATTATGAATAAAATAAATTCGTGAAATCACTACATATTCACCGGCATTAAACGGTTACTTGTCGCTTGGATCCGATCCGTAATGACGTGACTAATAGCAAATTCTGAAACTACTGCAATTAGTACACGCGCGATCTCACCTTAAACATTTCTTGTAGCATAACTATAACGGGCTATATATTACCTGTAACAAAAAAATATCTTATTAACCACAGTGGAAAAGCTATAATAATAAATAATTGGATTCGTTAAACGTTTAAAAAGAACCATAATGCAGCTAAATGCCTCATAAAAATAGCTTGAAAACAATCGCAATAATCTGATACCTATCATTAAATCTAAGTAGTAGATCTAAATTATTCGCAGTGAACTTCAATAAAATATGAGAAATAATGCGATATATTTTGACCAGTTCAGACTTTCCCTTACTTTATTTTAGCTTGGGAATAGCAATTAACACATGTTAATTGCTATTCCCAAGCTAAAATTTTAGATATCAATGATATCATGCATGACCTGTTTTAATTGCTATTTGCAAAATTTTAAGAATTTTAAGAGGTAAGTGTGGGCGAATGTTCATGATCATATCATTCGTAGCTTTTGTCTTTTTCATTAGGGGTGACTAAACAATGACTGTCGTACATCTATTGTTTTGCTATAAGAGACAAAGCAATATAGTACAATCTAATTGCGTGGCCGAGTGCAACCAGTGATATGGAATGGGAAGCCACCACGCATTTTAATGAGACATTTCTAAAAACTGAGTAACTATATTTCATAAAATAATATCTTCAAAGAAGGCTTATGATAGAGTGGATAGAAATGAGTTGTGGAATGTGTTGTCCGAGTTTGGATTGGAGAGCTCCCTGATCCGGGCACTGGGATCACTTTACGCTGATTCCATGGCATGTGTTGGACTGGGTGGTGCTTAAACGGACTGGTTTAACATCTCAAGGGGGGTTAGACAGGGATGTGTAGCATCACTTTGGCTCTTCAATTTATTCATGGACAAATGTCTGAAAGATCTGCGGGAGAGTGAATATGGACTGAGAATGGGAGATACCGTCATTAAGTGCCTCTTGTACGCCGATGAATTCTTGCATCGTCGGCGTCCGAGTTGCAGAAGATGATGGATATCACGAATGCATCGTTTAAAAGGATGAACATGAAAGTAAATGTTGAAAAAACGAAAGTTATGGTTCTGGAAAGAGATGAAGTTATGTCTCATTGCGCGATTATGATTGAAAGCGAGAAAGTTGAACAACTAGAAGAGTTTGTATATCTGGGAAGCGTGTTTACAAGAGATGGTAATGACATTGAACGGAGAGTTATGAAAGGGAATTCGGTTAACGGAGCAATCAGCGGCCTTGTGTGCAGCCAAACCGTGTCTAAAAAGGCAAGGATGGCTGTACATAATGCTGTTCTGGTTCCTACGTTGACGTATGGTAGTGAATGTTGGGTATGGCAGAAGAAGCACGAAAGTAAAATAAATGCGGTCGAGATGCGGTCGTAAGGCAAATATGTGGTGTGAAATTGTGACAGGATTAGGAATGCTCTTATTAGAGAAAAGTGTGGTCTGAAAGTAGATGTAGTGTCAAAAGTAGAAAGAGGTATGTTAGGATGGTATGGACACTTGGAGCGCATGAGTGAAAGGAGAATAGCAAAGCATTGTGCGAATGTGGATGGATACACGAGCAGGGGACGACCCAGAAGGACTTACCTTGACCAAATTGGTCAAGTCCTTAAGAAGACTGGGGTCCCAAGTAAAAGGAATAAAAGAGCTTTTATGAAAAGATTGATGGATGTGAATGAAGCTAGGGAAGTATGTCAGGACCGCGCAAAGTGACGTTCCATCATCTCTGCCTACCCCTCTGGGACCAAGGCGTGAGCTTTATTTATTTATTTAAAACCTTTAAATTCTTATAAGATAAGATGTAACTTCTCTGTAAGTTACAAGTACAATATTATAACTTTTTTGTTTTAGTATAGTGGTGATACTTTATGTATGACGCATTACGTTTTGTTAATATTTATTTGTTGTAATTAATAAAGATAAAAAGTGAAGCTATTTATATAAATAAACTACTGAACTAAGTAAATAAATGCAATAGGCATTTATTTTAAATGAGTGGTGTGTTGAAACGCACGCTTGCGTGCTTTTAGATTGCTTGGGGATTTGTCGCAACATCGGCTTGACCTATTAATAAATGTAGATATGCTTCAGTTGCTATTATCTTAACCACATATGCAAGTTCATTACATATTGAAATGCAATTCTCCCTTTATTTAAGTTTAAACTTGCAATAATAACATTATCAGTTTCCTGAACATTTATTTAATAACCGCGTTTAATACGAGGGTTTTTATATCGTATATGCATGTATAAAATGGATCCTAATAAAGAATAACCACCCGTGAATCACCAAAGAACCCTTCAGTTCCGTTACATTATTATTACTCACAACCCACACATGACGTCCTTAAAACCCTAAATCAAAACCATGTAATTACCATACGACAAGAAAATAATAAACCACCATTACACACGAGAAACTTATAAAAGTTGTCAAGGCGCTATAGCAGGCGATCGCGTCAAACTTCAATTGGACGTACGTAAATGGAGGCAAAAAATTATGGTACCGGAGGCGGTTTGCTGCCGACAAACGGCGAGGTCCAATGACCCAAATGGTTCATTACTAGGCCGGCTAGGCTAACGAAAGAAAAATCGGTCACTGTCTAGCACACGCATTACAGAGTTAACTCACATTGCGGGCTCGTATAGAGAAATTTAACGACAATTACTCTCAATTGGATTTCTGTTTTCCAATCATCAATTCCTGTAACATGGTCAGTGTGAATTGAAATTAATATTTCCGGTAACAGCCTGATTGCTAAAGTACACAAGTCACGAATGGATCAATAACAATTCAAATATTCTGTAAATGGAAAGGTTAAGACGCTGGTTCCGAAGATGGATCATACTCTTTTCATTTATGGCAGATACAAAAAAGAATACTATATTCGTTTAACACTTTAAACTAAATCAGTGTTGTTATTATTCATACTTAAACCAAAGCAAATTAATCCTTCGACCTAAAAGGCACTCGTACAGAAACCTGATACGGCTAGTCCAACACAATCTAAACAATTTATCAAAATAGAGTCTATAAATGGACTTCCTGGGTCCCTGAGATTCTCGTAACTGCTAAAGCAGTCATAAGAAACTGTGAAAAGGCACTTCAGTACAACTTTTACAAACCAATCGATTAAGGTTCCCGGAATTTGTACTCAAGGGTAAGTTATAGATGTTCATCGATATAATTATTTAAACTGCCTTGTAACTATGAATTGAAACACGGTTATTAAATAAATAATGTTGATATTAATTGTGACGAAATGTCTATTTGCTTATTGTATTTGAACCTAACTAATTAAGTTGCAAACGTCAGTGACGACGAATTTTAAAAAGTAATGCAAGTGAGTCAAATGTAACGGTCCTCATTAATCATTGAGGTCAGAATCGGCTAAACAACTAACCGAACATAACTCGATATTGACGTGTCATCGCTTGTTTTTCATTGCTTTCATGTCTGAGTTCCACATAAACCACGTTGTGAAATATAATCTGAAGAAAAATTTGTTTTATTTCCTGTGTTGTACTGTATTAAATGGCGCTGTGCGAATGTCAGTGGATATTATTTATATTTATTATTTATCAATGTTTATTATAATGTATACGATGCAAGTTGCTAAATGCAACTGTTACTAAAATAAATGAATATAAGCTAACTTGTTCACCTATTAGGAAACAATGTTCACCGTTTCTCCAAGCAGAATTAGCTACTACATGAAAGGTATAGAAAATTATAATAAGCAAACGGCCTTCTTTTCTACAGAAAAAATAAAGATCATAGGGTATTTACTATACACAGCCTTAAGATATTTCAATAAAGAAGCAAGTATTTTCCAGTACCACCAACATTCAATTAGCGACATAGGTACTTTACGACTTGCGGCAGATTAATGAAATGAAAATATTTTTTATTCAAAATGCTCTAAATTATAGGTTATTCCTAATTTTATGTGGATGTCATAAATAACAAACATCATCAATATGCCAAGTCTTTATATGTACAATTTTATGACTATATAAGTAAAGCGAGCATGATGTTTTTAAATTAGATAAGGTTTTATCGATGAAAAACCTTTAAAGAAGCTTTTTAAAACGTTTTTCATCCATAAAACCGTTTAACAATGTGTTTACTTGGTCTAACACTACTGACGTTAGCATCAAATTATGAAAGTGTTTTTGTTTCACTCTATAGAGACGGGAGAGATCAGTCCGTCGACCTGCATTAAAAGTACCTTCCCACAAAGACGTGCCCGTTGTAGTTCTCGGAAGTACAACAAAGATCCTGTACGTGTTTGTGACTCACACCTGGTAGAATCTCCGCTCCAGACCAACAAAAAGAAATCAAATATTTGAGCCACAGCAGCCGACAAAACTGCACTAACAAGGTAAGGCTACAATGTTATTATCCTCCGCATTCCAAAAGAAATGTATGTAAAGACAACGATACAATTTTGCAAACATGCAATATTATGACAACATACCCTTAAAACAAAGAGTATGTTAATATGAATATAACCTTTACCTTTAATACATAGTATATATCCATTTAAAAAGATATTATTATCAAAATCGGATACAAATACCACAGGGCAGAATGAGTGATATTCATTTGAATATGGCCAAGATTCTAGACAAAATGGAACATTCATTGCGCTTGTTGGAATTATCCAACTGCGGCGGCACAGGGATTAATTGTATCGTGTGTCTAAATATATAAATGTGTTGCTTATATTTTATTTAAATCGCTCGCTCTTTAGCAATATATATTTTTTAATGAAACCTATATAGAATCAAGTAAATAGGTACTGTTTCTATAGTTAGTCCTTGTTACACGGGGCCACACGGTATAACTTTCATACCTATAGACTAAACTGATATAATATTACAAGAGCAACTGGTTATCCATGTGTAAACCTCTGCTTATTTGTTAAGTTACGAAGATCCTATAATGAAATAGGATTTTAGGTAAAGGCGTATAAGTTGTGTTTTGTGGAAACACTGTTGACAAACCGACAGCCTGAACGCGCGTGGCAGCCTCGGAATTAGGGCAGAACGCTGTCAGTGTTGTGGTTTACAGTTCAATTCGTCGAACAGGCGCGTAGGAGTTAACACTTTACCGACTAACGCTCTCCATCCTTCATAAACCAAATTACTTGTTCCCATAATTTGTATTCGGTGTCGCCGTCACACTTTAAATGTGCGATTAGAAAGGAGCAAGCAATTGTACTGCGATCCACATGTGGGTGGTCGCACTACAGAGTAAGCGATCTTTAGGATCAATTTACAAGAAGAAAGTCTTTATGGACAACGTTGCCCTTACAATGCGTCATTTAAAGATAATGGTTTTATTTAACCCGGTACTTAATTACCACAACCATCATTAGCACCTGACTGACTCAGACACAAAAATAAAAACATATATAGGTACCACTTTGTGTCCGAAACGCGGAAATGGGTAATTTTAACAGGAAGAAGTTAAAGCGATTAACATTGTTATACGTCAGTTTATTTAAACAATAAGGCAAAATTGATACTTTCGTTTGTTCGTGTGTTATCGTCGAATGTAAAGAAAGGTACATCATGTCACGTCTTATGACAAACCAGTGCAGACAGTGTGCAGCCACGCGGTCGGATAACAATCAAGGTCGCGAGAGTAGGTTGGCCGATGCCCGCCAAACGCCTAAAAACGTATGAAAACAAAAGTGAACACATTTACCCGAGATACGAATATCTGGTTGCGTAAACCACTTAGTTGCGCGCTTTGAATCTAGCTAAGCAAGCGGAGTACCTTGCCCGCCCACATCTCACGGCCGAACCACAATAGATTTCCATATTTGCCGGTCAAATCAAATGGAGAAATTATGATAATTAATAAGGGTCACAAAAATGTAATGGATAAATCTATAAGTAATGTAAGTGACATAAATGAAAGTGTAATTAGGAAATTTTTTATTACTAAAATTGTTAGGATTTTGTTTGTATGAATAATTCTTATGTTACCATATTTTGTTGTGTTCATGGATTGTTGCACAGTAACTGGAGCTGGATACCTTACTATAATAATATTTAGGTATATTCGATGACTAGTGAGACACTTAAAGTTACTAAGACATAATTTAGCCAGACCATTTAACTTATGACTACTTAGTATAAATCGATTTACAACGAACCCGCGCCAGATAAATACTTCCGTGAACGAACAAATTGCCGAAAGACTGTTGGCAATGTTTTAGTGCGACGCACAGATTTCTCAATACAGGAGATGGGGCAAGCCGCGTTTAAAGTGCGACAAATGTAAGCTCAACGAGCTGCCAGTTTACGCTCTGTGAGACGAGTCAAGACGCACGAATATTAGAAGAAATTACGGTTTTTTTTTCAAAATGCCATCCTGTGCAATTGTAACATGCCATCATCGCAATGAATCAGTAAATTTACCAAGAAATATAATAACTTTTCACAGGTAAGAACCGAAAAGAAATTGCGACAGTGGGGCTGCCTATAAACTTGGCGGCTTGTCCAGTCTAATTGTATATTCGGATGTCTGTGGTGCGACGCCTCCGTCAATACGTGGACGTGGGCGGCCGATGCATTGCCGATCCTTAAACGGAAACCTTGTTTACTTACTTGTCTTCCCTTTAGGCTAGCCGATATCGATGCACGGCAAGGTTCCCTACATCATACACGCGTTATTGCAACGTCCATATTAATAACGAACATAATCTTTCAATCAGGCCGTCCTTCATGAATCAAACAGTTGAATTTCCGTAATCGTGACCCGGCGATGACCCGCAAGCCTCACGAGTGCATCACGTTCGTTACTGTTTTTGTATTCAATACA
This sequence comes from Leucinodes orbonalis, assembly GCA_019425675.1. Classification (NCBI taxonomy): domain Eukaryota; kingdom Metazoa; phylum Arthropoda; class Insecta; order Lepidoptera; family Crambidae; genus Leucinodes; species Leucinodes orbonalis. The sequence continues at coordinate 187,291 of PQWD01003002.1, read as the reverse complement.
AAAAAGGAAATAATCGATTCCATTTGCATAATCGACTAGAAGCTGTCACAGTTAGTCTTTATTTAGTAAGCTTATCGAATCGAACGGGCGCGTATAAGTGTAACTACTCGGCATTGCATAAATTGTCAATAAAGCGTCATATTAAGATGCTAAATATCTGTACAGGCTCGGTAGGTACCAGCTTAATGTTTCCTATGTAATGTGTGCCGTGTATGGCGGAATGCGATGGTCAATGTCAGTGCTACACATCGACACGCTTTATAAACAAAGGGTTTTGCATGAGTCAAAATTATGTGAAGTTTAACATAATTGCACGTGCAAAATGATGATTCTGGACTGGTAATCTATGTGATACACACATTTTCAAACAACAGATGTTAATGGAAAACTACATTTTCATTTCACAGCTGCAAAACGTTTAGAAATAAATTACGATGAAAGTAAATAAAGCCATCGAAAACAATTGTCGCGAGTGTAGTTAGTTGACAATTCGGGTTAACGTGGTCATTTGCCGACGATGAGTCAGGGTCTAACTGTACCGGTTAGGTTAGACTGTCCTAATTCCCCACATCTTTTCAGATCACATTACATTCAATACTTAGTGTAAACTCATTACGGCAGTCTTTTCAATGTTCCTTTTGTTCTTTCAACGTATACGACATTTCTGACGACGTGTAAGCAATCGCGACATACGAAAGTAATTCAGAATAAAGTGCGACATGTTGATAGAAATGAGGGCAACATACTATAACATGACCTCAAAAAATTAATTTGAGTCAACAAACGAATTAACTTGTATGAATAGTATATAAATCATAAAAACCGCTTTCTGTTTCATGATCAACATGCTGATAGCGATCTGTGTTAATTCAGTAAAATTTAAATTTGCAGCAGTCACTAGCTAATAACAATAAATGAAACCTACGCACTTACCAAACCAATAACTTATATGTCAGTATTTCAACGAAACATGCAACGGCTACGTTACTATTAACTAGTATGCGCATATTTTATTGAGTACACTCGATAAGCTTTCATATGAACACAATGAACATCCATTATCAACTCTTTAACGTGTAACAGTTGAAATAAAGCCATGCCCAACCGTTAGTCAAACATTTGAATACAGTATTGACATTGATGAATATGTGAATGAGGTTATTCTTATTCGTAATACCTAAGTAGGCTGAGAAAAAATAAACAATCTCTAATTAATAGAAACACAAGTTTTCTGTACAATTTCGAGAAATGGAGAGTTTTATAATGAAATGTGATAATAAATATATATAGTAAGCTTCGGCTTTCACTAAACGAGCCCGCCTCCGCCCTGTTGCTAACACAAGTGCAAAGTATGAAATACACGCTCTTAACACCTACAGTTCTTAATTTAAGCTAATTAGTCATTTTAATTGTGCTTAGAATATGACATAGTAATAGTGAAAGTAAAAACGCGTTACGGACATAATTTCGACAGAGAAAGGTGTTTTAGAGTATTTGAAGATGTCATCATACAACGCTTTTATCCTAAAACTAGAGGCCCGCCAGTGCTTCGCATGGGTAGTTCGGAGTTCCTCTGTGACAGACGTCGACTTTCGGGTGTCTGTTGGACTACACCAACAGACACCTGAAACATACTTTTTTGGTGTATATGTTTTTTTTAGTTTGAGTACCGCAGCTCTTTGTATCTTACCGTAAAAAGCTTGAGCGTCAATTAGCGTCGAATGGTCGCTATAGGGAGCTCAAGACAAGGGCGTTCTACTGATGATCTACTTGTATATGTTACGCATACTTTGGAGAATCATGGCGAAGCTCTATCTGTATCGCTTGATATAACCAAGGCATTTGATAAGGTTTGGCATGCGGGCTTGCTTAACAAACTTCCAGCCTATGGGATTCCTGCAGGCCTATGTAACTGGATATCTGATTTTCTTAGTAACCGTTCAATCAGAGTGGTTCTAGATGGTTGCTCTTCAGTTCAATTTCTTCTGTTCAGTTCAATCTCTTCAGTTCTTCAATTTTTATTTTATTATTATTTTATTTTATTCGGAACACCAACAGCACTAATACAGTTTGTTGAATTACAATTAGAAGTACAAGTTATGTCTAAGCTATTTATAGGTATTCGCAAATTATTTCTAAATAGCACATACGTTACGATAACTATGACAAGCCAGTGAGACAATCTAAAAAAAAAAAAAAAAATAAAGGATTAAAACTACATTTCAAAAAAATTCTGAAGCAAATATCTTAGCTACATTCGCAGGTTTAAGTTGGAACACATCAAACTTTCCATGAGTTTTTGAGAAATTATTAAGTGATATACTTGCTCGTACAAAAAAGGAGTTGCGCCTATAATTCGTTTTTATACTTAGGTATTGCAAGAGGTAATGGCCGTCTAGTCGGTAATTTACGTGGAACAGATACGTTAATCAGCTGTAACAAATTAGGACAATCTATCATACCGTTAGCAATTTTTAATAAATATGCGATATCACGTACTTGTCGCCGTTTTTCTAGGGGCAAAAAATGGTACCTTTGACATCTAGTCTCATATCCGTGTTCTTTTTTACCGCATTTAAACTGTAGATATCTTAGAAATCTTTTTTGAATTGATTCTATGCGTGACACATACACATTATATTGTGGATTCCAGATTTCAGAGGCATATTCAAGAATACTACGCACGTAAGCACAGAAAAGAACTTTAATAGGCTTGATTGAATTAAAGGAACAAGTTGATCGTATTATAAAACCAAGCAATTTTGAGGCTTTTTTAACCATGTGATCAATGTGTTTATCGAACAAAAGTTTAGAATCCTGAATCAATCCTAAATCCTTCATAAACGTAACCCTGACAGAGCCTGGCCGTTCATAGTGTACTGGTAGTTAATAATATTAACTTTTCGAGAAAAGGTTATTAAATAACATTTCGATATATTCAAGTCAAGCTTGTTACGAGCACAGTAACGCGCAAAACTATCCAAATCGCATTGCAAGCGGTGGCAATCCTCAATGGTATCAATGGACATGTAAATTTTGGCATCATCGGCGTACAGTAGAACTTTGGCGTATTTGAAACTCAAAGCAATGTCGTTAACAAAAATTACAAACAGTAAAGGTCCCAACAATGATCCTTGCGGTACGCCCGAGGGTATTGTGAACCAAGAAGACATATAACTATTAACAGCCACCGCCTGTGTTCTGTTCCTGATGTAAGAAGAAAACCATCTGAATAAATTTCCATGTATGCCTGCTCTGTATAGCTTCTCTAGAAGAAGTGAATGATCAATGCGATCAAAGGCCTTGCTGAAGTCGGTAAACACAGCATCTACTTGAAATCCGGCGTCCATTTGTGTAGTAGTAAAATCGTTAAAAACTAGCAAGTTAGATGTGGTTGATCTTCGTCCCAAAAATCCGTGCTGTTCGGGAGTGAAATATGAACGTAATGCGGCATACACTTGACGATAGACAATTCTTTCAAATATTTTGGCAAATATACACAGCTTAGATATCGGTCTGTAATTTTTAATGTTACTTCTATTCCCAGTTTTATGAATAGGCGTTACAAATGCAGATTTCCAGATCGCTGGCAGAATACCCTCGCTTAAGATCTCCTAAAAATAATTTACAGCGGAATAACCAAACTATCTATACACTGTCTTATGAAGAAAGCGCCTTTGTTAAGGTTGGTAGTTTTGAGTAGTTCCTTAATTTCTGTGTGATTTATTTCAATATAGTTTATGCCTATATTACCGCAATAATCATTTAAATCAGGATAAGGGGGTAAATCATAACTACTACCATCAAGGAATGTTGACTGAAAATATTGTGCGAATAAATCAAAGACACGATCGCCCGTGTCAGCTGACTGATTCTCGAATTCCATGACCGATGGAAGAGCCTGGAAAGGCCGTTTGAGTGACTTCGCATAAGACCAGATTAGGCGGGGGTTCTCAACAATCGAGCTTTCAACCTTACTTATGTATAAATTATAACATTCACCCTCTAGCTTTTTGGCACGATTTCTTAGAAGTAAATAGGTATCGTGATCATAGGTATTGCCATAGAGTTTATATTTTTTTTAAATTATATTTTTTCTTTTAATACTTTTTTCAGCGCCGAATTGTACCACGCGGGGAATTTATTACTATAAACTACTTTATTAGGTATATACCTTTCACGAAGATCGGCTAATATGTGGTAAAATTTGTTAGTGCAGTCATCTATAGAACCACGCGACAGGACATCATTCCAATTAATTTTTGATAGTGCCTCATTAATCTCTACGTAATTACCTTTTTTGTAATCATAAACAGTACGTTCATTTGTTGGTAAGGTAGTATGTGTGTCTAAGGACAACTCAATATGAAGAGATCTGTGGTGCGGATCTTCCGAGACGAGGGGAAAGTCACATGGGTTCACTGTTATAGGGTTATTACAAAATACTAGATCCAAAAATCTATTATTCACATTTATTACATTATTATATTGGTCTAGATTGCATTCAACTATTGTATCTAAAAAGTTCACCTGGCTATCATTAAGAACTCCCTTTGGCTCAAGTATGCCATCGGAAACCAGCTCCCATGTAATATTAGGCATATTAAAATCCCCTAAAATTAAAAAGAATTCATTAGGAGCAGTGTAATATATATTTCCAAGCATTATTGTGAAGTTTTCCAATTGGGTTTTAATTGAGTTTCCTCCCCCTTGGTTACATAGATATAAGGTACATAAATTAATGGTTATACGGCCCTGATTAGTACGCATTTTCAGATTAATGCCGGTGTTCCTCAGGGATCAGTTCTCTCTGGGACGCTTTTCCTGTTGCAAATCAATGACCTACTTATTCCAGGTATTGTTGGCTATGCAGATGATAGTACTGTCTCAGAGAGATACTTTTCAAGTGCAAAGGCTTGCGGTAGTGAGGTTCAAACCTTAAGGATGGCAATGGTAACGCGCATTGATCTAACTTTGGAATCAATTGCTGCCTGGGGTGATGATAATTTGGTTGAATTCAATGCTGCCAAAACCCAGGCCTGTTTGTTTTCAGCCAAAAAAAAGTGCATTTAACACTACACCGTCTTTTCGTGACACGTTTATCCCTGTGACTGATGAACTGAACTTGCTTGGCGTGGAGTTGACGAGTGACCTTAACTTCAGCAAAAACATTGAGTCCAAAGCTCAAATAGCCTCAAAGAAGTTGGGCATCCTAAATAGGGTGAAGCGGTACTTCAAACCAGGTCAGCTTCTTACTTTATACAAAGCTCAAGTCCGACCTAAGATGGAGTACTGCAGTCATCTTTGGGATGGTTCAGCAAAATGTCATCTTGCTACTTTGGACTCAATCGATCGCAGAGCCAGAAAACTCATTGGCGATAAGGCGCTCGTTAATTCTAAACTGCAGAGCTTATCCCACCGCCGTAAAGTAACATGTTTGTCAGTTTTTTACAGGCTCTACTTTGGTGAGTGTTCTTCCGAGCTCCACGCTCTTATCCCATCGTCACCCTTTCACCATAGGTTATCAAGGCGAACTGCAAAATTTCATCCGTTTGTAGTTGACGTTCCCCGCATTCGGACTAAGCGTTTTGCGTCTTCTTTCATTATGCGTACAGCTAGGGAATGGAATGACCTCCCTGCGTTTGTGTTTCCGGCCACTTACAACCTCATTAAAAAAACGAGTGAATAGGCTTTTTCTGGGCAAGCTCGCTCCATCTTAGAGCACGTCTCTTCCCATAGGATAGTCTGTGCTCAAGAGTAAGCCCATCAGATATAAAAAAAAAATTGTGCATATTGAGTGTCTATGAGACTACCACATCAGTAAAATGGTTATATTTTCATAGTGTCTCTCACCAGGAGGTTATTCTGCTCCACCAAGAGTACAGATTTCGCCAAACTATATGGCCGCTTTGAAAATAGTCAAAGTACTTATTGCGCAGGTATAGTTAAAGTACAATAGTATGAATTTTGTTAACTGCGCATGGTCTTGTGCGAAATTCGGAGCGGCCAAAGAGTTTGGCGAAACCTATATGCTCCAAATGTTATTAAAAATTCAATGTTGTTGCTGTCGAAGTCAATTTGCCTCCAGTGCTTTAATCAGCTTAGGATTATTGGTGAAATTAAGCTGTACATTTGAAAAAGTCTAATATTTCAAATTTACAGGTTATTTTGCGTATGTACCGTATATAATATTGAAGGAAAAATGTTTAATTCAATATTACAGACACTCCAATTTTATTTATATGCACATATTTCAAATTATTGTATAAATAATAAGAAAGATTCAAAGACTTAAAATCAACATTAATATAAAAAATATAATGAAATTTTCAAAATTATTCCTAGAACACTTTCTATACCTAGGCCCATCGTGGAAGTCACCCCGGACTGCCCTAGCAAACCTAGGCTCTATGAAATAGAATATAATACCCACTAATGCTTTTTTTCTAAAAGAAAATCATCCAAGACAAACCTGGTTTACTCGAAACATTTTAACAAACAGATTAGAGACGTAAGACGGATAATGCGATCGTATCAAGACTCCCTTTTTCTTTGGCTATGGAATACCTCTTGCGTTCGAAAACGAATTAAATCGAACGTACATAGTAAAAAATAAATCATTTTATGGTTCGGATTAATTTATTCATTCTTTTCCCACATATCGGCAATTTCAGCAATAGAGACGAGGAGATGAACAATACAGCAGTTGGAGTAATTAAACGTTCTTGTTACCCGATGTACTTTCTATCAGCGAGTGCGTTCCACAATGAACAATCACATTATTATACTTTTTGTGTATATTAGTAAAAGTAAACACAGTCGTCGTTGGCATTTTGCTTCTTGTAATAGCTATTGATTTAGCAAAAGTACCCGTATTGAAATTAGTAAAATTAAATAAACAATAATAGCACTATTGTGCACTATTATTTATTATAATACTTCGTAAGGGTCAAGGTAAGAGTGTGTGTGTTCTATATATTAGTAACCCTCACCATGCATCTATGTAGTTGATATATTTTTATAGCATCTGCAACCCTTAGTCTGGGTTAAGCATGCTCTACTAAGTACTCATCGACCGTGAATTGAATGTGAAGAAGATAAAGGTCACTCGTGTGTCCTCGTGAAGGGGAAAGTGCAAAAATAATCCTCTTTTATCTCGAAAATAATTAAACAACTTACAAAACTGAGGTTAATAAGCCTACACTCGCTTTCGTCTCCCAAAATGGCGATAGCAATAACGATGAGTAATGAATAGAGAGCTGCTTTAATTCGCGCCGCTGCCTGCGCCCACGCACAGAGCCTCGGTACACCGTGCATCCACTCGGAACAATGCTTACTGGTTTACTTTCTCGATTGACTCACACTGATTCATTGCATATGTCTAAAGATCGGAATTAGATTAATGATACCGGTCTAATATTGTGCCCCCGAGACTCAAATTCGTAATGTCGACAAGTATCACTTTCATTGACACCGATACCATACTGTAGACAAATCGTTGAACAACAGCTATACAACACATAATTGTTCAAAATAAAACATAAGTTATTGTCGGAGCAATTTACATTTGTTTCACTTGATCTTTTATTTTTTATATTCAATGCTCAAGTAAACACTTGACAATTTAAACACAAGTTTACCGGGCACAAATTTAAATGAATTAAGACATTTATTTAGTTATAAAGCAAAATGCTCTGGTCACTTTTTAATAGTTTCGACAGGGCGGAAAACAAAAGTTTACAGCTTCCGCGATGGGGCCTTCGACCGTCATCGGTCATGCAACCTTCGAATCGTCGCAGGAGCGTGGGTCACATTGTCTAATAAAAGAAATGATACAATTGTTGTGTCGTTCACCTTAGTGATTGGAAACTGTGTGTGTGTGGAAACGTAGGAATGTTGCATACGTGCATCCTGTGCAATAGAGGGGCCAGTGCGCTAATGAACGCGTGTCGCGCCACTGACCCCCGACACGAGCGGGTGAACGCCCGCGCCGCGACTGTCCCGGCCTCTGCGCACCAGGACTATGATTATGCCTAGTCTGTCTCTGTAGCGCTTTATTAAATCACTACCTCCTACGTTTAATTTAATAATAATGATAGTTAAAACTTTAGTAAAAAAAAAAACTTTTACCGCATTAAAGATAAGTAAGTATTTTGAATGTTATTTAATTATTAAAGCAATGAAAACGACATTAGGGTCAATTTGTTTCTAATACCTTTTGGTGTTATTTTGTGATGATTATGAAGACAAAGCTCATTAATGCTAAAAATAAACAAAAATAAAATCCACAGTCCTTTTGGACTGTGGGAGCGTTCTATCTATGATAAGGATAATACTGCCATTTGGTTCATCTTTCCTATTGGTACATTCTGTTTAGGTAAATATTAAATGCTGATAAATTTAAGGAAATGAGATTCATAACGACTCAAATCTTCAAGGTGAAAACTATGAGTTGTAAATGGGAAAGGCATCCAAAAGGACAGTTCCGTGTACCAGAATATGCACCCGATAGATAACACAAAACGTTATCGAATAATAAACGGAAATATACAGCGAGTTAATGTCTAGCGATAGTCGTATGTTCATCATGTATGGTAATTAATCAAGAAAGCTGCCCGATAGGAGATAAGTAGAAGGTGGTTAGAGAAAATTTTTCTCCTTTTTACATTAATGTTTACAACTCGTAAGCTAAAGAGACACGACCGGTTGGCTACTTGAAAAAAACCATGATTTTTCCTATAATTGTCACAAGCAGCGGGCAGTCCGGGCGCACCTGCTGGCAATTACACAAAAGCGGACGTGTGCAGTTAAAAACAACCAGATACCAGCAAAACTTGTCATAGTCGGAGCGAAACTAGACGTGGTTTACTGTAATTTTTATGTTATGATGTATTAACGGCACCGTGTAGCTTGCTTTACTTGCAACAGTTACGAAAATGTCTCCGGTTTTCTTTCTAGAAACAGGGTAAAGAAACGAGACACTACAATTTCATATGGGAAATTGTTTAGTACCTAGTGGTTTATACAAGTGTCTCGGTGGGAGGCGTATGCGCATGCCGGGGGAGTGGGCTGGGAGGCGCGGGGAGGGAGCAGTGTGCAATAGCGAGAGGTGCACAATTCGTGTTCGTAGGCGCAAGCAGCGGCCCTCGGGAGTCAACGTACTGCGAGACCGGTTCACTAATCGATCCGGCACCGACTCGAGCTCCTGTCCGCACCTAAACATCAACTAACGGCTTCTTCGCAACCAGCTGCGGCCAGATATCGCGCCTCGTTGCGCTGACTGCATTGCTTGGTATGAAGTTATTGAATATAACGAGATTATTACAACACTTGTACAGTTTACAACAAATGAAACGGCACATGCGAGGTAAACAAAAAGTGACCAACTTCGACCCATGCTAAAAACTACCGAGAGGTATAATTACATAAATTGTTATACGTAACAAAGTAAACCGACAGGCACGTATAGATTTACCGTCGGTTACGTAAAACAGCGGAGACAAGCTATTAAACCATTATGTCACCATAATGAATGTTTAGACATCGAGCACGGCAGGTGAGGTTTTTTCTTTAAACCGATCAGATCGGACGTAAAGACCGCGTCAATCGGGCAAGTCGGTTTCCGCGGACGTGACAATAGACCCATTGTTCGTGACTGTGTGCATGTGTCCACAACCACAACGCCAGGGAAACGTCGCTTATGTTTCATTTATATAGCAGAGATGGTCTTAAAAGAAATGCTATAGTTGTTACAATAGAGCAGTACGAGGTTATGCTTGTACGCTGTTATATACAAGTGACAATTATAGTTCCCAAGATTTATGTTCAGTCCAAGTAGGGCTCGAGAGAAGTGATCTATAGGATTCGATTACTCATAAATATTCCATGAATAATATAATCAAACATTGATTTAGACTAAAACCTTATCCATATGTTTACCTCAGTCATTAATCACGCATTTAACACAACCAAATTCACATAACATATTATACGTTTAACGACATTCACATTCAACCTAAAAGCAAAGTAAGCAGACAAGTTTTTTTTTTCAATTTGTTTTTCTGTTTGATATTGTTGCCAGTGTATATAATTTTATAATTGGGTATTTGACACCACTAATCGTTGACGCACTTTTTATGGACTGTCAAAAAGGAACATTTCCATATATTTTGTATGTGATTATTGATATATGACGTCATTGTTCACTATCATCAATTGACCTAATATTTATTGGTTTCAGTGTATCTAAAATACAATATTGCTAATAAACAAAAGTGATCAATGAAACGACATATGAAATAAGGTGCGCTTTTATAAAAATAAGGTTTGGTATTTTATTGCGGATGGTGGAGAATACCGAATTTGTGAGCTGCCCCCACAGGATAGGGTTTGCCTAGTGTAGATGTTAAGTAATGTCTTTTTTCGAAAAACCTTTCTCATACATTACTATGTTCAACAACATGTGTGCATGAACATGTCTGTTTATATTGATCTGAGTGTTTTCTATGTATAATATTTTTAAAAAAGTCACAATTTCTGCCTTTTAAAAAGGCATAAACGCATTTTCAAAGATCACCAAACCATTAGGAACAGATGTGATAGCAAAATTTCGCACATTATTATCTCAATCTTTGTGCTATTATAATTCAAACGAATAACAATCGACACTCAATTTGGCACCGATTAAAATCTATTATATGAGCATCTAGTGGCAAGCTGTTTCGTATTATCTGAAATACATAAGCACCACGTAAATATGTCCATGTCAACCATATAATCAATATTTAGCATCCATCCTACTAAAATGCAATTCATTCGTAACAAGCGGGTGTTATTTTGCAGTTTTGTGCCTTGAGTCTTTATAAATGTCCGATTTTTAATATTATAATGCTCGCTTTGTAGGGATCCCGATGATGATTTCCGATTCGTCACGTCAAATCTCAATGGAATCAAGTTCATCACACATCAATTTGTTCAGTAATTAGCGTAACAAAGCTTCATGTCGGTCGATTGTGAGCTTAATGAATGCAGAGGTGTAATCCTCACGATACATATGGCGACGTGTGTACCGAGACCCTGTAGAGACCCTCGCACTCCGAGAAGTCAACAAGGTCTTACGGGCCTTTGTTAAAGTAACAGGATATGATGAGCTGAGACCTTGCCATCGTAATCCAATACCTCAGCGGGAAAAGGAAATAATTTTCTGTTCATAAACACAACCTTGTGCAGTTGTCAAAAATATAAAGATGACAAACACGCAAAGGAAGGGTAAGGTAACCATTTAAGTTAGAAGTCATTCCTAATGGAGTTATGATTACAATATTTGCAATTAGATATTTAAAACCTGTGTTTTGTAAAATTTTATGTTCAAATAATTGGAGGGTTTGTGCAACATGAAAGTAGATTGCGTAACAGACAGGAGGGCGAAAAGAAAGTCAAATTACAGTATACNTCCTACTCGTGATTTTTAGTTCATCCTCCAAGTGGCAAATTTATTGATACAAAAATCTAATATTCTTACACTGTAAAAATATGTAAAACACTTTGCAAGTGCTCAATAACCCCTACATATTACATTTAAAAATTACTTTAAAAAATAAAAATAAAAAACAATTAAATACGGTGTGAGGTGGATTCACGGCGCGCGGTATGGCATAGGGCGGCGCAGGCACGGTAGGGCAGGTAAAACAGGCCCTAACCTACTCACTAATTGCAATCGGTTTTAACTCAACTAGGTATCTAAACTTCACATAAATACCTATTTCATTTCTTGTGGCCTTTGGTTAAGGCAGCATAGAGTCGATTTATAGCTTAAGGCAGACGTAATTGGCCATCGCTGAGGCCGGTAACGAACCAATCGGAACTGTGGATAGCCCTGGCCTGCCCCGGAAGATGGCAGCTGCTTCTAAACGCTCGCACAAATTGCTGTTCATTTGCCTTCAGTTCTTGATTCAATACTTATTTAGAACGTTCAAACATTTCGCTATGAAAATCCAAATGATTATTTATAAATATTCCTATGACATCATTATGAAAAATATCAACTGACATTCACACAGCGCCATCTAGCCCCAAACTAAGCATAAGCCTGTAATATGGGTTCAAAACAACGGATGAACATACTTATATACCTTTTTTCTTTGTAAATATACATATACATAGTAAACACTCAGACCAATGCAAAAAAACATGTTCATGCACATAAATGTTTGTACTGCCCGGGGATAGGAACCATTATACCAGATGGGTCGTCATTTAAATGAACACGCGTATTTAGGGTATAATTTAAACAAAATTCCATCCATCTTATACATCCAGTATCCTCGTTCGACCTTGCGAATGCCCCTCTATATTAAATTATACGTCGTGATGACCGTTAGGGACTCATGCATTCTGTCCGGAATACTGATTTTGCACTCCATCCGGAGACAGTTGATTTAATAATGAACCTTATAACTTCCAGTACGAGTGTATCTTGGAATAACTCAGTAGCTTTGATTAATAATTGTTAGCGTTAGAACGTTAGTTTGATTTGGTATGGTGAAAATAATATGTTGTTTAGTAGGTACCCATATTACATGCTAAATGCTTAGTTTAGGACTAGATGGCACTGTTTGAATGGCAGTGAATATTTATTCATGAAATATGATATTTATTTTGAGACAATTTTTTGTTAGTGTAAATGATGGCATATATTTTTACCTGGAGGATGGTTGTGATGGTCGCTGTATTCTATGATTCTTTCCTATCCGCAATGGGTCCGTATGGTGGGTTATCTTCATATGCATATCATAAAGGACAGCCTGTGCATAGCAAAAGGCAGGAATAATAAGTTTATCAAGTTAATAGTTTGTTAAGTAAAGGATGGTTAGGACCTAAATGTGAGTGATACGCCTGACCATAACAGAGCGTCATTGATCAATGTCGCACTGCGCCCGGCACCCTAGACGACAGATGTGAGGTCTCTTATACCAGGTAATTTTACTCTCTACAGTGCCAATTCCCGAAACACAGAAGTGCAAAACACTTCTATTTCACGGGACGGTAACTGCTGTGCCAGAGGTTTTACCTACCTAACCGACTCAATACCGAGTCGACCACCTAGTGAAGTATAGAATGAAGGATAATATACATTTATAAACTAATGACTAGCTAGCTATATATATGTGTAGATATATGTTTCCAATACTCTTGAAATTAATTGTCAACGATTTAATTAATTTTATCAAACAATTCATATTCCATTAAAACTTGAATAATAGGTGCGATCCGAGTTGTGAACATCTGTCGATGACGACAGGGTTCGGTCGGTAATTTTGATTTATACAAAGCACCGGTCGACTTATTCCAAATCATGATTTTATACTACCTATAAATCCTATAATACTATAAAATCATGAAATAACAATAAAAGTTTGTATAAGAACAACAAAAGCTGGCGATATAACAATAATAATTAAAGCTATAGCTTAAATAACGATAAATAATTATAGGGGTAATTGTGCAACTGGGATATTCCATTTCAATCTTTGGGGACCCCTTTATAATATTTCAGTAAACCGTATCGATAAACGCAAATTTTCTATATTCTTCTCTTCCTCAGCGTGTGTTCGCCCACCGTTGGGTATACGCCTCTCCAACTTTCTTCCACTTTCCTTTTGGTGGTTAGCAAAGTGATAGAAAAACCAAAACAGCAGTTTTTATAGACATCCGGTTGGTAGGTAAAGTCCATCCACTTAGTCTTGTGACTACTTCTACTACTATAGCTAACTGAGCGCTATCAGTAAAACCACATGAGCGATGTTCCCTTATAAGTATGGGGATAGTCCATGGGTTTCTGAAATTCTCTGTAGCTTTGATATATCAAAGGGGTGGGATCGATTCACGCTAATACTGCCAGGACACATAAAACAAACTGACTACTGCTGTTGGACGCAGATGGCCTTTACAGCTTCACCGGGCAATTGGCGAGCGCAGATAGCTCTCATGCACTCAACGCCTGATCTCAGTACGTCGCAAAATATTGGACAAGGGAACCCAGAAGACTAGTACAGTCTGTGGAAGCACAACGTCACTGGCCGTTTCTTACCAGAAGAGCTAACCAATGAAGTATGCTTCTTAAAAAAATAAATGGTTAAAGAAATATCAATCTACATTCACAAAACGTGATCTAGCGTCGTTTTAAGCAAGGAGCTTAAACTTTAAATTGTAAGTACACATATATTATACATGCTGCCGTCCTTTATCTAGAATCAAGATGACAATACATGATAACTGTGTGACGTTATTCTAAAAACAACATGGCGTCATATCCAAAATGGCGGACCATCATTTTTAATGCATCCCTATTAAAGGGCTTGCTGAGAATAACTCGCAAAAATTAAGATAAAAAAGCTTTTTAGAAATCAAATGAAAACAAACCCATCTAGCCTAGAAGTAACTGCGTCAACAAAAAGCCATTTGGCCTATAAAAATAAATTCATAATTTTGTCATCAAATAGAAAAGACGTAAAAGGGTGGAATACTCCCAAGGCACTTTATATTTATCTTTCATTATACAAAGTGTGCTTAGTTTGAAAGAGTTTTTACATTGCCTCCGCCGGGTAAATCGACTGTTGGATGTCGTAACTTTAGTAAGGTTTCTTTATAGAATAACACCGGAACCGTCCCTTGGAAACTTCGATTATTCTCGGCTACCCTTTTTTATTCACAGATCGAGTAAATGTATTCTGAACAGTTTTGGAATGTTTATGTATCAGGACGACTTATCTGGTGTAATGTTAAGACGGATTACTACACCAAGGATTTCGGGTTTGATTCCCGGGCAGTACAATTAGCGAGGGAAACAAGGATACCTGTATAGGCCTAAGTCGTCCACGCGGGCCCAAGGCGTATTGGCCGACTTCACGCACCTTTAAATTAGTTCGTTGGCATGCGGCGGTTTCCTCACGTTATTTTCCTTCATCGTAAGAGCGTCGGAAACACGTACATATAATTTCGAACATTCGAAAATACATTGGTACGGGCTGGATTTGAACCTGAACCCTTCAGGTGGAAAAGCGTCCACACCAACGAGCCACCAACGCTCAAATAAACAAAAAAAAGGTTGGACTGAAACACAACTTGCTCATCTGTTTTATTTAAAACTTATTTCATTGTTGTTCAAAGCGTCTGCAATATAACGACTTTGAACAAAGCGAGTTGTTTACAATTAATTGAAACTTCACAACTAATGAGCTTAATTTGATTTGCAAGGCAACGGTACTTAACTGATTCTAAACTGTATCAGTATTCAGTTGGCATGAGCCGACTTAGTTTTCGCAGGAGAGCAGAAATAAAAGTTACCAAGAATTTTGCAATAAGGGAACTAACCAACGGAAAAGTAGAATATCATACATTGTTATCGCCCAATACAAAATAATACAAACAGACATATTCATCACTCAAGTATTTTTATTTTTTACATAGATTGTATTAAATATAATTATTATTAATGAAGTGTAAACAAATTATGCCATCGAGACCATCCGTGCAGTTACTTAGTCATACCACAGATAATATAATTATACTGACATAACTCAAAATTACCGCCAAATGACGCTTTTTGGGATCCCTGGCTATGAGTGACTTTTTAGGTTTAGACATTGTACACAATCATGTTGGTTTAGTATCTTTACAGTTTTTGTGACGTGTATTATTGTTATTTCGCGTTAAGATATTTTAAACTATAAAATATTTCTTTCTTTCATCTTTGCTTTTTTTTCTAATTTCCTCTTTCGTTCTTCATTAATCTTTTCTGATCCGGTATCGAAACTGGAAACTTGTATAGTCACTAAATGTTACACCACACTAAAATATGTTTTTTTTTATGAGCAGCACTAAACTAGTGAAACAAATATTGCTTGTAAACAGTTTTGATAAGCGTACGTTCTCTGACACCTTATCAAGATTTTGATGTCGTGTTTAACCGTACCATGACGAAGCTTTCGACAATTAAATATGACCACGCCTCGAAACTCAATTAGGCATTACTACGAAAACCTTATTACTGGTAAGCTATTAAGCTTAAGTGAATGAAATTGTGGTAAAATATAATTTGAATGAGGGCGCGATAATACTATCACCACCTAGCTATACAGCTAGGTGGTAGACCAGTAGGTAGTACGAGTAGGTACTAAGTCGTCTAGCTAAGTACCACCGTAGTGCCAGATATATCGTCACATGAAACAGAAGTGTTTTGCACATCTGGGTTTCGAGATGAGGGCACTGTAGCTAGTGAAATTACCGGGTATGGGAGACCTAACATCTGTTGTCTCGGGTGTCGAGTGAAGTCCGGCATTGATGGAGAAAAATAACTGTCTATCATTTAAGTATTAGTATCCATCAAAGCCACATATACAATTTACACACTTTTTATATATGTATATATAGGCCATCCTACAAATAATAATTATGAACCCTCAATTCGGAGGAACATCATAACGATACAAATAATAAAGGATGGCGCAAATAAACAAGTCGGGCTCAATTAAAATTTTAACAATCGTGTACAGTGAAAAACACAATTAAAAACCACTAAAAAAAGAGTCCAATCTACCGTGTTTTGTTGTTTCACACTCGTATTGGCGCATTCTGAAAATTCTACGTCACAGACATTTGGTTTTATGTGCTCATCATTTTCGTTTCAGGAGTTTCCAACACAAAATTAGTATTGACAAAAGTGCTATTTTGGACTGCGAATAGAAAAGAAAACGTAGTTCACGAAACTTATCAGCCTAAGTTTAGGGTTAGTTTGTTAAACTATACCTACATATAAATAAAATTTGAGTGTCGGATTGTAATATTGAGATAAACATTTTTTCTTCATGCATATGAATATACTGAGCGTCGGTGGCTTAATGGTGTGGACTGTCGCCTTCCTACCGGGAGGGCTGAGGTTCAAAGCCCGTCACGTACCAATGTGTTTCCGAATTTTCGAAATTATATGTATGTTATCCGACGCTCTTACGGTGAAGGAAAACATCGTGAGGGAATCTTCATGCACGCCTGCGAAGAGCTTCAAGGTTGTGTGTGAAGTCGTCCAATCCGCACTGGATCGCATCCGCATCTGCGTGGACGACTAAGGCCCAATCACCCTATACGGGTAGGCTCGTGCCTCTCGGGGGAGACGTTTAATGAGCTGATGATGATGATATAAATGAATATCTTTTACGTCGCGTGAACACCTTAACATGACTTAACAAAGCGATTTTAATAAAGTTTGGTATGTAGTTATGCTATGCTTTTTTTTTGCTGTGGCAACACTCTGGGTGACATTTGATTTAAACTTGTCCCGTATATTTATTTTAATATTTGATATTAATAACGTAAATAAGGCCTAAATATCATTGCTAAACAAGTATAAACATAGAATAAGTGTAAACAAACATAGTTGACTACTGGGGATATCTTATACCACGGGTTACACTGCGAAGCATATCTATTTAGTATTTATACAACCCATTTTTAATGGTAGAGACGTCGGCTACTACACCAAGGGCTCCAGGTTCGATCCCCGGGCAGTACAAACATTTGTGTCCATGAACATTTTTATATTGGTCTGGGTGTTTTTTTGTATAATATGTATGTATTTACAATTAAAAAGTATGTTAGTATGTTTATCCGTTATTTAGAACCCATATTACATGCTAATGTTTAGTTTGGGGCTAGATGGCACTGTGTGAATGTCAGTACATATTTATTGCTAAGATCAATGCAGGTAACTAAAACTAATAATGAAGTACTACTATCTTTCATTATATAAAAGCGTGATTTTGTTTTCTTTTCATATTTCAAGAAATATGAGGTGATGTATGTATGAGTGTGCAACACAAAGAATTATCTATCTATCTAAATATTGAAAAAATATTTTCGTAGCATTCTTTTACGTACAAAAGCGGAGTCTAGAAATAGCATATAATTTAAACTAGAGCTTATTAATAATGGCGAAAAGTAATTCTCGTGGACAAACATAACGCACTTTAATGTTCCGCAAACATAATCCCAATGAATTATTCATAAATCAAAGATGTTATTGACGAAACGTAATCTTTTGATCCGCGTAAGCGCGGGCTTTTCGTATTATCTGTGTATTCGAATTCTGTACGTACTGTTATCCATTTATAATTAACCTTTTCTCATTTATTTATTCTATTTTTAAACCCTTACTGGCGGGTAAATGAGTTGTTTTCTTTTTAATTATGGTATTCTGCTTGCATATATAGCCAGTGACGTGTAAATATGACTTGTGTTTCAATAAAGATATGGCACTTTTCTAAATGACCACTGCTGTTGGCCGCAGATGGCCTTTTACAGGTTCACGGGGCAAGTGACGAGCAGATGACAGTGGGGTGATGGAAGCTTCCACAGCCTTGCGCCTGTCCCTTTAGATGAATGATTGAAAAAGATTAGACACTGACAACAAAGCCTCCAAGTTGTGTGTTGTTTTTAATTAAGATAATTCAAAAATAGCTATTAAGTTCCTCAGGGATCGGTCCTGTCCGCAACTCTATTTTTGCTGCACATAAATGATTTGCTTATGCCCGGTATCATTGGGTATGCAGACGACAGCACAGTTACGGATAGGTATTTATCGGATGCAAGGGCCAGTAAGGAAGAAACCCAGTCTTGTCGAGAGGCCATGGTAAGCCGTGTGGATGCGTCCCTTCAAGCAGTCTCCTCTTGGGTGATGCTAATCTGGTGACGTTCAACGCTACCAAACACAGGCGTGTCTGTTCTCCACCAAGCGGAGCAAATTCGAGCTTGCTCGACTTTCCAGAATGTACCTGTCGCAGTGACTGATAGCCTAGAGCTTCTTGGTGTTCATCTCACTGCCAATTTCAACTTCGGCCAATATATCGAGTCCAAAGCAAAGACTGCAGCAAAAAGCTTGGATCCTTTCCAAGGTCAGGCAGTATTTCACCCCAGGACAGCTTCTAGCATTATATCAAGCCCAAGTTCGGTCTTGTATGGAATACTGCTGCCACCTATGGGATGGATCAGCCAAATACCAACTGGCTGTTTTGGACTCGATTGAGCGGCGTGCTGAGCGGCTCATTGGCGACCCTACTCTGACTGACGCTAAGCTGCAAAGCCTCGAGCATCGTCGTAGAGTTGCACGGCTATCAGTTTTTTACAGGCTACATTTCGGTGAGTGTGCGATGGAATTACACGCGTTAATTCCACCAGCCGTTTTCACCATCGGATACAAGACGGAGGCGAGCGTTCCATCCTTACGTGGTAGACATTCCACATCCGCACAGCCCGCTATGGTGCTTCGTTCTTAATGCGCACCGCAAAGGAATGGAATTCTTTGCCTCGTTATGTGTTCCCCGATCATTACAACCTGGCCGTCTTCAAGGCAAGAGTGATAGGCTGTTTCTAGGCAGTCATGATCCATCCTCGGCCGCATCTTCACTTCCATCAGGTGAGATGGCGGTCAAATGTCTGCCTATAAAGGATAAAAAAAAAAAGAGTCGCTCGTTAAAGGTGAACAAACTATGAATCCAAAGCTTTAATTTTGTATTTGCAATAATATTACGGGATAACGGTATCCTTCATTGCTAAGGTACTGAAAATTGCGCAGTCATTTAGACCACTCCTAGGTAAGATCTCGCTACGTCACTGCCAGACGACTCTCAGCCGTAACAGGTAACTCTAACCTCACGCGAACTTCTATTTGAGAACTCTAAGAGACCGTTGCATTTGTTTCATTTACCCACCCTCTATTAGATGCGATTGTACGTTCACAAATTTAAACTGTTGTATATTCCACTCATTATTACTAATCAATTTCCGTAATGAAATATGCAATTAAACTCTTTAGATCATCATCAGCTCATTAAACATCCCCACCAAGGGGCACGAGCCTACACGTATAGGGTGATTAGGCCTTAGTCGTCCACGTGGGCCCAGGGCGGGTTGGAAGAATTCACGCACAACCTTTGAATCTTTCGCAGGCGTGCGCAGGTTTCGTCACGATTTTTTAAACATAAGAGCGTCGGATAACGTACATATATTTTTCGACAATTCGAAAACACATTGGTACGTGGCGGATTTGAACCTATGCCCTCCCGGTAGGAAAGCGACAGTCCACATCATTAAGCCACCGACGATCTATTAGATCACATTTCACTATTAAAAAAAATAACAAAGTTATTTTTTAAAAAAATTGACTTTATATCATCAATCAAAACAAAATTATTAAAATTAAATTTAACGACCATGTCAATGTTTTTTTTTCATTGACGTTTTATAATATTTTATCATCTGTGTTTTTTGTTTTAATACTACCTTAATATCAAAGTTGATTAACATGTGCGCGGACAATAAACGCCTCTAGGCGTCATAATTATAAAACATCTATTGTTTCTCGTATACTGTCAGCAAATGTGTTAATTATTAAGGGATGTTAATTGATTTTCTTAAATTAATAATAAAAACATATGAAAACATGTCATCATCCCTAGGAAGTCGAAAAATATGTTCACAATGAAATTACATTTATTTATCTGAATACAATCGTTCGTTTTATAAGATGTATAAGTAGACAGAATTACCAAACGTTTACCTTATTTATCTATAAGGAAAATGTGGGTGTAAATAAACATTTTCCTCCTTTGTGTTTGCTTTGATCCGGCTGTTCTGAAATATACAATGTTATGTATTTTGGGTAATACATAATTAAAATAACTGCCTCTGTGGTCTAAGCTATAACTTTTGATCGCTGCGTGACTCAGGGGTTGTGGGTTTATATACTTAAGGGAGACCGTGAAGTAAAAATCACTTTGTTAAAATTTTCCTAGGTTGGTCAAGATAGTACAGTTAATTAAAAATGATATGAAAGTTTATTTCGTTCTTAGGAATTTACGATAAGCTACCAGCAGTCCTGACTACTATATTACAGAATCTGTAGTACTTTATTATCGTATTTTTTCGGGTCCGTATCTTTCGAGAGACATAATGAATGGAATATCAACTGAAAGATTGTGCGAATAGATTTTATGCGAAACAACGTTTTGTCGACAAAAGCATTATTAAATATATTCGATGAATCGTTCAGTGGAAGCATCCACTCAATGATTCATCGAATATTTAAATCGACTGTCTGATCTTTTAAATACTAAGCCAACGGATATTCCTTGAGCCATCTACGACCTTGTGTTCTTAAAAAGTCAGAGTCAAAATCCATTTTCGAATTAGGTTAATAAAAAGCTTCCGGACTTCAAAAAATTAAATAGCATTCAAAATACTAAAGTACTCAAAAAATATTTTGATACTTGAAAAAAAGAGCGTATTCCCTTTTAGTGAGTCGGTAACGCATTTGAATGCCCTCTGGTATTGCAAATATAAAGAAAGAAAGAAACATTGTAATTTAAAATCGGATGAGCCGTTTGCTCGTTTACCGATTATGGCATAAAAACAGCGTGTAATATAAACTAAAAGTGACTACAAATACTTTTAAACACCCTCTTCTAGCGAAAAAATACTTATTCATACTTCCCTTGGCATAATTTCGGTTATTTTCGTGTGAGGTACTGCACTAAAACAAAATGGCGACAATAAAATCTTGTTGACAGCTGTCAACGCGCTTGTCCCGTAAATTGAAACTGTTCTATGAACTAAAAAGCTATATTTTTTTGTATTTTGGACTATGTGTAAATCCACGTGTAGAGTTAAACAGGTTTATTAATAGATTTTCATGATTTGCAATTTTCCCAAATAATTTACAGAATATAATATCAGGTTAAAGGTCGGCGGCTCATTAATATGAACTGTTTCCTTCCAATCTGGAAGGTACCTACAGGTTCAAATCTCAACGTACCAAAGTATTTATGAAATTATATATACGTTATTCGACGCTCTTACGGTGAAGGAAAACATCGTGGGGAGTCCTGCACACTCTGCGAAGAGATTCAAAGGTTATGCGTAATGTTGGCCAATCCTCACTGGGTCCGTGTGAACTGCTAAAGCTATTCACCTTAGCAATAGACTCGTGGTCCTCTGTGGGCGAATTATAACCTGACGATGAATATTGGGTTTGTTTCCAAATTATCCTAACGTCTTTTCGTTTATTATCTACAAAGTCACTGTAACTTTGGGCTAATGAAAAAATCTTATAGATCTAATACCTATATATTTCATTCTATTATCTTTGTACTTATCTTTGAAACACTCCTGAAGCTGGAGTGGACACTGATTATAGCGACAATAGCTAATGACACCCTCCGGGCCATGGCCTAACGACTAACAATAGTCGCTGGTGGAGGCTGGATGAGAAAAACGGAGGAGCACAAAATGGGGAACCTATATCCAGCCTGGTTAGTGAACCTAATTATATGTAAAATTCTTTATTTGTAATATATAAGTTTATTTTAATCAATAAGGTAATAATTATTTCATATCAGCGAACTTATGTAAAATAATTTATGTTCTATAAAGTGGCTTACATCC